>JAOYMZ010002435.1:0-24499 GCA_025802335.1 Pinguicula primuliflora | reverse complement strand
AAAAAAGTCGGGCGCCCAGGAGGCTTGGGCGGGCGCCCAGGCGTCCTGGGCGGCCCTAGGCGTTCCTGGGGGCCGCCCAGCACCGATTCGGTGCGGTCAGGCTGCCCAGGGCGCCTAGGCGGCCGCCTAGGCGCCGAAAACTAGAACACTGCTATTTACTTATTTACAGTGAAAGTCATTTCCGGCAGCATCCTTCCATCGTCATGTCTACTTTCTCACAGTTCCGGCCTATCAGTTAGCTATTCTATCATCAAATTCAAGCACCATTCAGGATTCCTTTCAAAGTCCATGAAAGAGTAGCAGTTAAGCCTCCCTTCCTTCTTGAAAATCTCCCACAATTGTCGCTTGATCTTCTTCGCTATTTCATCCGGTTGGAATTCTGATTCTTCGAAGATTAGTCGATTTCTGACATTCCAGATTTGCCAGGCTGTAGAAACCTATACTGTAATCAATAAGCGTCGATATGCTGATTTCTTGTTTTTTGACATATGCACTTGAAGGTTTTGCCACGGATCTAGGCATTGGACTTCATAATCACAGCCCAGCCAAGCATAGATACGCTGCCAAACACGAGAAGTTTCAGTGCAATGAACCATCAGGTGTGCCCCGAATTCGTTAGCAAGGTTACAGATTTTACATTCTAATGTAATCCCCCTAATTCCTCGTATGTACAGATTGTCTGTTGTAGGGATTCTGTCACGCAGGAGATGCCACCCAAAAGTATTTTCCTTCAGAGGTGCTACACTCGTCCATATAATTGAGACTTGGTTTGATGACATCGCTTGTCATGCAGAGGTAATCCATAAGTCTTGATATGTTGATTTCACGGTATATGCTCCAGATGCAGTCGCTTTTCATGTCCATTTATCCTCTGCATCCATATTTATAGTGATTCCGTGAATTTGAGCATTTATCATTTGTTGTGCTTCAGTCGTAGGTTCTGCTTGTGTCCAACTCCATGACCAGTTCTGCTGTTCAACATTGAACTTTTGTGCCACTGTGATAAATTTATATACAACTTGCATATATAGCATTGGAAACGGATCACATAGTCTGTTCCCCGGCATCGATAAGTCTTCCCAAAAATAGGTAGCATGGCCAGCACCTATTGCATTTTTCCAAAATCATTCTGCATTCCTGATTATGCTCAGCAACGTTCTCCACCTGGTAGAGTAGGTTCTGCTATCCTGTATCACACTCTCAAAATGAATAGCTCTATAGAAATCTCCATATTACTTTCTAGAACCTCTTTCCATAATAGATTGTCCTGGTTTTGGATGAGTCTCCATCCCCATTTCCCAAGTAAGGCCAAGTTAAATTCATCTTGATGTTTAAATCCTACTCCCCCATCCTCAACCGTCTGACATAGGTCTAACCAGGATATCCAAGCAATATTCCTATCTGCATTTGTTTTTCCTCCCCACAAAAATTTCCTCTCAAGCTGTACAATCTTATTGAGAACAATATTTGGAGCTCTATATACAGTCATCAAGTATACTGGTATACTTGTGATCAGTGATTTTAATAAGATCATTCTGCCTCCAAATGATAAATAGTGTAGATCCCAACTTGTAAGCCTCTTTTCCATCTTATCCAGGGTTGGTTTCAACATTCTCCATTTCGTGATGTCTTCCCCCACAGGTCAACCAAGATATTGAAATGGAACTGTACTTGTAGTGCACCTCAATTCCCTGGCAAACTGGACCTATCATTTCTTGATAGTGTTGTCTACATTGCATGTTGGCTGAATGCTCTTGAAATAGACAAATGAATAGAGATTCTTTTCATTTGGAGAAGAAGAAATAAATTGTGAATATGTATGAATTAATTGCTATGTGTTTTACACTCGTGGGACAAATGTGTTTATGACTTTCTGAAATTTTTGTGACTTTCCGAAACCTTTGTGACTTTCTGAAACCTTTGTAACTTTTTGAATTCTTGTGACTTTTCGAACTCTTGTGACTTTTCGTAACTCTTGTGACTTTTCATAACTCTTGTGACTTTTCGTAACTTCTGTGACTTTTCGTAACTTCTGTGACTTTTCGGATGGGGTCCCATCTATAAATAAGGTCAATGACGGAGTTCGAAAATCACTTTTAGCAATTAGCAATCCACTAAATATTTCTTCTCTTGTGGTTCTCTTCCAACTTACGATCGCGGAGTGCACCGTGTATGTTCGGAAGTAGCTGTGTTAATATTTGGGAGCGACCGGGCATCAAGATGATTAGCGCCACGATCGTGCCGAAATTGCTTTCAAGACAGTGAGCGTGTCCACGACACAGCTTGAAATGGAACTTGATAAGTTTTCGATCTTGATAATTTGCGGAATTATTCCAGTAATTTGAAAGGTATCTATTCTCTATTTTTTTGCAAATTATCATGACTTCTAGTTTTCGTTCTATACTTGATTTGTCGAAACTAGAACCTTTGGATGGAAGCAACTTTAAACGTTGATCCCAGAAACTGCTAATCTTTTTTGAAGCCCTAGATCTCGATCATGTGTTAAGCTCTCCTGAGTTGCCTGCGGTTATGGGCCCCTTAAATGAAATCGAGGCTGCTCAAAACACCAAAGTTACAAGGAAGTTCGAAAAAGACAACAAGACTATTCGTGGTCATCTCCTCAACCATATAGTCAATAATTTGTTTGATTTGTTTATTGTGTTCAAATCTGCGAAAGCCATATGGGATGCCCTCGAAAAGAAGTATGGTGTTGATGATGCAGGGAAGAAGAAATATGTTATCGAAAAATGGTTTGCCTACAGGATGAAGGAGGACAAGCCACGTATGGAGCAAGTACACATCTACGAGAATCTGTGTGCGGACATTCTCAATGAAGGGATGAAGATTTGTAAAGTGTTCCAAGCTAACGTCCTTCTTCAACGATTTCCACCCTCCTATACTGACTACAAGAATTATCTCAAACACAAGAAGAGGGGTCCGGCCTTTTAGGAGCTGAGAAGTCACATGAGAACTGAGGAGGTAAACCGCCTAAAAGATAAGCCGGATTTGGGCTCTATCGATTACACTAATGCTCATCTTATTGAAACAGATCGCCCTTACACCAAGTTGCAAGGAGGACCAAAAAGGGTAACGATCATTCCGAACGACCAAGGAAGATGGCAAAACCTCAAAAGCTAATCTGCTTCCTGTGCAATGCTCCTGGACCCAAGTCCTTTGAATGTGCGAAACGCAAACTCCTCCTCATGAACGGAAAATGCAAAGTTGATCCTCAAGCCAATTTAATTGAAGATGACGATGACGATGAGGATGAGGATGATGCGATCACAACAATGATAAGTGAATTCAACCTGATTGAGAATAAAGTTGACTAGATTGTGGATACTGGAGCAAACGAACATTTCTGCACAAACAGAGAACTCTTCCAGGAATTTGATGAAGCAGCGCAAGGACAACAATGTTACATGGATAACTCGAGCACGTATGGTATTCTTGGAAAAGGGAATGTTTTGCTAAAGCTCACTTCAGGAAAGATGTTGGCCCTTAGTGATGTTTTGTAAATCCTGTCCCTGCGCTGCAATATCATATCTGGCGGTCTCCTCAACAAAGCTGGAGTGAAGCAAGTCATTGAAGCTGATAAACTAGTGCTTAGTCATGGAGGAAAATTTATTGGGAAGGGATATTATAGTCAGGGGTTGTTTGTTCTAATTGTACCTTCTCATGACTGTAATAGAACTCATACTTCTGCTTATATGATTGAGTCTGTTGATGTCTGGCATAAAAGGCTAGGACATGGGTATTGTATCCATGACGAGACTAACAAACAAGTCTTTGATACCCTCAGTGGACATGAGTGCTTTATCGAAATGTGCTATATGTGTTGAGGCAAGGCACCCTAAGAAGCCTTTTAAGATAGTCACTGAATGACAAATGTAACTCTTGAGCCTGATACATTCTGATCTTACGAATTTCAAGAGTACAAGAAGTAGGAATAGTCATAATTACTATGTGACCTTTATTGATGATTATTCGAGATATTGCAGAGTGTATCTACTGAAGACTAAAGATGAAGCCGGGGATGCTTTTATGAAGTACAAAGCAGAAGTGGAAAATCAGTTAGATAAAAGGATAAAAAGATTGAGATCTGACGGAGGAGACAATTATGGTTCCATACCTGATAAGCTCATATTTTATATCATTTTGAGCTTATTTGTCATATCACTTTTCATTATATTATGCATTCTACATTTATTTTGCAACTTGATTTATGCATAAATATCTCATTTTAGGTACACACAACAAGGGCTCGTGTTCTATGCCATATTGGGATTAAAATGGCCCAAATATGAAGAGAAGAGAGGCCCACGTGCTAATATTGGGAAAAGAGTGAAGCTTCTCCAAGAAGCTAGTCAAAGGTTCCACAAGAAGCTTGGACTAGTCCCATGGCTTATCACAATCTTGGAGATTACACCACTTTTCATACATGGGGAGCTGGTGAACGAAATATACACACAAAATAGCCCCAAAACTCCTCTATATAAAGGGCAAGAGTTTGAGGAAAGAAGGTTACCCAAGAATTCTCACCACACAAATAGATACACATCCGTGAAGGAGAGCTAGCCGAACGGAAGACAGAACTGCGGGATTTGTTGATTTCAGTGTGAAGATGGAGACTTGGAGCATGGATTTTGTCTTGGTAGCAGCCCATACCTTGAGCATAGGCTGATTTTGTACCCTTAAGGCTCGGTTGAGCTGAATTTATAGTGTTCTTATTTTTGATTTTTTGGGGGTGGTACCGAGATTCGAATCTCTGACCTTACATAACCATCACACTCACACCACTAGGACAAGGTCATCTTGATTTTGATTTATTCGAATACAATGTTTTAGTTTTATCTTTTATGAATGAATGTGCTTAATCTCCCTTTGAATGGGATACTGGGTTCTATTACGTGTTTGCATTCTACTTAGCTAGTTCTTGCTCCTACGGATGTTTAGAGCCGTAGTTCATTGTGTGTTAAAATGAGCTGTGAAGTGAGTAGCATCATTTGTGTGTGAAAACTGGCTTAGATTCGAAGCTTATATGTTATCTCATTTATGTCAGAAACTCTTGCCTAGAAACTCGATCACAAGGACAAGGTTGGATACTAAGCACACTCATACTTGTCGTCCTTGGGGTAGACCACCCCTAACTTGCGGTGCCACACATCTTGTGGTTTTAAATTGATTAAGCTAGACATTGGATACATTTAATGACATATGAACACATAGTTAGACAACATACCTAGGCCTTGAGTTCCTCTCCTTCACACTTGTTATTCGCATGTTCTGATTGTTATTGTTCCCCTCGTCCTTACTTGCTTTCTTAGTGTAGTTAGCTTTATTTGGTTATGTTTAGTAGATTAGATAAACCCCTTCTATGTGGTTGGTCACTATGTTAGAGTATTGTAGATTTTGGTATGTATTGTGCATTACTCCTTTTGGGAGACACCCTTGCTCACCAGCAAAGTACTACTTTTTTTATTTTTTTATTTTAGACCGTGTATACTTGTACGTGCATTTTGCACCCATCAATACCACTCAAGCATTTCTGTGAGATGAATGAAATAATACATGAGCTGAGTGCTCCACGCACACCCCAATAGAATGGAGTTGCTGAAAGGAAGAACAAGACTCTGAAGGGTAAGATGAACGCAATGCTATTGAGTTATGGACTATCTAATGGCATTTGGGGAGAGACGATTCTGGCAGCCTATTATATACTGAATCGCTTACCTCACAAAAGATTGGACAAAATTTCATATGAGCTGTGGAAGGGGTAAGCACCAAATCTTAGCTATTTTCGAGTTTCGGGATGTCTAGCAAAGCTAGGGATTCCCGACATGAGAAATACCACTATTGGATCCAAGACGTATTACTGTGCATTCGTCGGTTATGCAGAAACTAGTGCTGCCTATAGATTCATGACATTAAGTGATCGCACTATTTCTGAATGAAGAGATGTTGAGTTTTTTAAGAATACCTTTCCTTATAGGAAACATGATGTACCTAAGTCTTCTGTTGCGAGTAATTCAGAGGCGCCGAGCTCGTCAGCAATAGTGTTGAGACCTGCACCACCTATTGATGAGATTAGGATAAGTAAGAGGCAAAGAACTGAAACTTCTTTTGGACCTGATTTTATTACATCATACTTAACTAAAGCTGAATCTTCCAACTCATCGAGCTTGGATCAAAGATATGCCTACATGATAGAGGATGATCTACAGACATATACTGAAGTTGTTTGTTCGGTTGATGCTAGCTTCTGGAAGGAAGCGATTAAAAGTGAACTTGACTCTTTGGTCGAAAATAGAACATGGATGCTGGTTGATTTTCCCAAAGGATGCTAGCCTACCACCTGCAAATGGATCTTTGAGAAGAAGATGAGATCTGATGGGTCCATTGAACGATTTAAGGCGAGAACTGTAATGAGAGGTTTTACTCAGTAGGAGGGACTCGACTTCTTTAACACTACCTCTCCTTTAATGAAAGTTGGAATGATCCGAGTATTGATTGCATTGGATTCCCTGCATGATCTGTTTACTCATCATATAGATGTAAAAACTGCATTCCTCAATGGAGATTTAGATGAGGAAATCTGTAAGACTCAATCGGAAGGCTTTGTAGTTCCAGGACAAGAAGATAAGGTATGTCGACTACTGAAGTCTCTTTATGGACTGAAGCAAGCACCCTTGCAGTGGTACGAGAAGTTTAATTCTAACATGATTAGTGATGGGTATGTAGTTAATCCTATGACTATTGTGTTTACTCGAAGATGGTGGGATCGGACTATGTGGTTTCCTATATGTTGATGATATGTTGGTCTCTAGTATGAGTATGGATGCTATAGATTCTAACAAGAAATTATTGTCGTTTAAGTTTGAGAAAAAAGATCTTGGAGAGACAGACATGATATTAGGGGTGGAGATTGGAAGAACTCAAAATGGGATTACTCTATGTCAGTCACATTACATTGAGAAGGTGCTCAAGAAATTTGATCATTATGAGGTTGAGCCTGCTCGGACTCCGTATGACTCATCGATCCACTTGTTGAAGAATCTGGATGCTGCGGTATCTCAAGAATATTATGTGAGAGTCATTGGCTGTGTTATATTCCTCATGAACTATACTCGTCCTGATAATGCTTATACGGGGAGTCGGTTGAGTCGGTACACTCGTTGTCCTAGTAATGAACACTAGACTGCTTTTCGTCGTCTACTCAAGTATTTGAGGGGTGCCATGGATTGGTGCCTACATTATGGGTGATTCCCTGAAGTGCTGGAAGGATACTGTGATGCCAACTAGGCTGCTGATAACGATGAGGTGAGCTCTACCAGTGGATACGTATGTACTCTCGGTGGAGGTGTTGTATCCTAGAAATCAGCAAAGAAAACTTGTATTGCTCGTTCCGGCATGGAATCTGAACTTATTGCACTTGAGTTGGCCGAAGAGGAGGAAGAGTGGTTGAGGAATTTGTTGGCTGATCTGTCGACGTGTGGGGAGAAGACTTCTCCACTGTCCATTCATTGTGATTCACATACCGCTATTGGAGTTGCTAAGAATAGTGTCTACAATGACAAGAAGAGACACATTCGACTTCAGCATGGAGTGATTAAGCAATTTCAGAAGAATGGAGTGATTGCTTTGGATTTTGTGAGATCTGAGAAGCACCTAGCGGATCCATTCACCAAGGGATTGCCAAGTGGATTAGTTCTTGACTCATTCAAGGAATAGGATTGAAGCAAGCGGGCTAGGAATCTTTAGTTTTGTTTGATATTCCTTTGAGTTTTCCTATTTCTTATTAATGATTCATGCACTATTATTGATTACATTTGTGTTCCATGTTGGATATTACATTGCGGTGTATGTTGTTTGGAATCTAATGCATTTATCTTTGCTAACTGTTATGAGAGATTCTTAGCCCATGCGTGGGTGGTTTGTCTAAGGAGGACTTGATGAATCTATCGATGAGGATGAGCAGTCATGATGTGATGGATTCATTTTGCCCTGCCATAAAAATGAGGGTTAGAGAATTTTGATTCTCCTCATTTGTGGGGCAGAAAATCATTGAGGATTCCTATGCATGGATGGTCTGGTCGTTTTGCCAAGAAGTTGGGGATAGAGAGTCGATATAGTTGGCTCTCCCCTGTGGGGCTCTGCGGAGATTGAGAGTGATGGATTATATTACGATTCTTCCCACTTGAGGGGCAGAAGACGGATCCATACGACATTGTTTCTGTCCTGCTGAGGGATGTGGGAGAGTAGAGAATCCTTGTAGCTAGTTCTCCCCTGCGATTGAGATTTTTTGAGCTACCTTGAGATTCTCCCCACTGCGTGGGGCCGAGGATAGATTCAGACGACTCTCCCCATGCATGGAGGTAGAGAGTGGTTGGACACTTTTCGGTTCCGCCAAAGATGGAAAGTAAAGGATCATATGTAGTTGGCTTTCCCCTGTAGGGCTCTACGGAGATTGAAAGTCATGTGGGCTACAGTAGCTGGCTTCCCCTGCGGGGCTCTACGGAGATTGTAGCCATGGAACTATAGTAGTTGTCTCTCCCCTGCGTGGCACTGCGGGGAATTGAGAGTGGTGGGCTACATGATGATCTTAACCATCTGTGGGGGCATGGAACAATATGTGTGTGACGGAGGATATGCTTTAGGCTCTTAATCGCTCCCTCCCATATGTGGGGACATGTGAATCACCTTAGTGAATGTGAAGGTTGACCACTTTCTATGAAAAACATAGTCAATCTTTCTAGAGCATTCACGAAATAAATGTATGCCAATGGGCCTAGAAAATAAATGTGTAGTTGACAGTATCGCGGAGTTTGTACAACTAAAGAGTTGTATACGTGATGAGAAAATAGTGACCCGAGCCCAAATGAGTTCAAGACTTAGTTCACGCACTCACTGAGCCAGTGTTGTATTCTCAATTCACAACTTGTCAATTCAAATTGAAAGATATTGACATTTAAGTATATGGTTCTTCATTTGCTCAAGAGAAAGACTTTTGAAGTCATTTATGGGGTATTGTTGGTGAAATGCCTTTGAAATAGGCAAAGGAATGGGGATTCCTTTCACTTTGAGAAGAAGAAATAAATTGTGGATAAGTATGAATTAATTGCTACGCGTATTGGAATCGTGGGACAAACGTGCTTGTGACTTTTCGGAACTCTTATGACTTTTAGAACTCATGTAACTTTCCAAAACTCTTGTGATTTTTCGAAACTTTTATGACTTTTCAGAATTCTTATGACTTTTCGGATTGTGACTCTCCGGAACTCTTAGGTTCCATAAATAAGATCAATGAGGGAGTTCGAAATTCACTAGCAAACCACTAAATATTTATTCTCTCTTGTGGTTCTCAACGAGCAGAGGCCTACGGTGTCTTCTTCCAACTTCCGATCGCGGAGTGCACCGTGTGTGTTCGGAAGTAGCTGTGTTAACCTTCGGGAATGATTAGACATCAAGATGAATAGCACAACGGTCGTGCCGAAATTGCTTTCATGACAGTGACCGCACCCATAATAAGCTAAATTCATCATTTTTAGCATCTTTAGCTTATCATTTCTTGACATCTTAAGCCCTAAACATTTCATTTATGCCTAATTTTGTGCTTACTTGTGTTGAAACAGATTAAAAGCTCAATCATGACAGTGCTGGGCAAAACTGGACAGAATTGGAAGGAAAATAAGCAAAATGGCCGAAGCTCAAGCTAGGAAATGCACAAGTGATGTTCTAGGCTCAACTTCATGTTCAAAATGATAGTCCAAGGTCAAATGCAATATATTCTCGTGTAAAATACACAAGACTTGGGGCCAAAGACACAAGGAAGCAAGATTTTGCCAAATCTGGGAAGACCAACAACCACCTCAAAAGCTATCTGGCCAAAACAGGAAATGAGAGACAAAAGACATCTTGCGTCCTTCCAACATGCATATCTTCCAAACCAACTTGATTGCGGGTCCATCCATTCAAAGGGACGTAGTCCAAGAGATGCTTTACAAGTCTCATGAATACATAGAATGCTGAAAATGCCACCCTGACCGAGTTTGGAAGGACTTTCCCATTTTGAGTAAAATGCAGATTCAAAGACACAATAGTCCCTTGTGCGGAGGATATTGCCCAACTGGCATCGAGGGTGATCTTTCCCTTTCAACAGGATACATTCCAAAAGGTCCTTTGAAAATCATCTAGATGCTATACTTACATCTAGGACCGAGAGGATCGAGTTTGGCACCCAACTATTGGGATGAGTCCAGGTGAACGAGCAAAAATACTACAATCCCTAAATTGAGCTGCAGTTCTAAAATGGCTTAAAGGGAAACCCTGCCATTGCACAGAGAGATAGACCTAGAAGGGGAGAACACTTCTTATTCAGCAAGAATAGACTTTAGAGGCGGCGAAGAGTGCGATAAGGCAAAAAATACTAGAAGCTTGTCCCTAAAGCATCCGAGAAAGAAGAACTCATGGATTCAAGCTGTTGTTGCACTTTTTTGCTTGTATCAGCTCATGCCTCGAGCATGAGCTAACTCTGTAGACTTAGGTCTCGGTCGAGCCAAGTTTTATTGCTTTTGATTATGTGTTTATGAACCATTGAATCATTGTGCTTCATTTTGAATGAGCTTGTACTGTTTTATCAAATTCATGTATTTTGGTTGTAGTATAAGGACTCATTTAGGTGATTTGCACTCATTGTGACGTCAAGTGTGTAGATTCTACAATAGACTTACTCACACTGTCGTCCTTGGGGTATTATCCCTAGCTTGTAGTGTCACACACAAGAACAAGATCACACAATTGAGCCAAAGCTCAATTTTGTTTACTAATTGGTCGTCCTTTGGGTATTACCCCTAACCTGCCTTTAAGTTGGATTAGATTAATTAGTACCTTGACCATAGGACTAATTTCTGTGGGTTAAAATGAGCAAGAAATGATTCTTTGGTGATTAAATTCAGTCATTAGTGATTTAGCAAGGCAATATACCAAAGCTCTGAGTTGCCTCTCTATTCTTTGTTATATCTCTATTTGTGTTACGATTTTGGATTACATGTCGCACAACATTTACTCTACACTCGTCAAGCTTTCTATAGCAGTTGGTTTTACTTAATTCTGCACGGTAGTTTGTTAGATAAACCCCCCTGAATGTTAGGTTACTTTGAGAGTTATTGTAGGTTGATTGCATGTTGATGAGTTACTCCTTGTGGATCTTTACCCTTGCTTACCAGCATTGTATTATAACTTGACCGTGTACACTTTGCATGCATCAGTCCATGGCACAGCTTGAAACAAAACTTGATAAGTTTTTTATCATGATAATTTGCAGGATTATTCCAACATTGGAGACGCATCACATGTAATTTAAATGATCAGTTATGTAGAGAAAAATTACATATGTTCGTTGATATTTTTTTAATGTAATCTCACTTATCTCATGACTCATTCTTATTAACTACATTAATCTCTTTCTTCATCTCACGTCTTAACTCCAGAATTTTCATCGCCTCTGCGTTATTGTGAGAAATATTCTCACTGTATACGAAAACAACGAATGTTCTTGTAGATTCAGACATGCTCCACCAATAATCATCTATAGGATATTATGAATTTTTGGGTTATGTTTATGATTGAGTCTTTTTCTTGCAACTCTCATATTAGCACGATCAGGAGAGAGTTATTTTGGGGTCACTGGATTCATCTGTCTTGCATCATGGTCAGTCTCCGTAACATCTATATTAATCTAAGAGGATAGTGTACTTCCGTTCTGTCACACATTTTGTTGAGGGGTATAACAATAATTAGTTTTATGTAGCATACTATTTAAAGAGAAAAGTCACCATTTGTTGATTAACAATCTCCCTCATCATCGAATAAAGGATTTGAATTTTTGTTTTGAACTAGGCGACCACCATACGATAAAATGGGTAAATTTCTGAAAATACTCATATTTATATTTCATAAAGGAAATCCGAGTCATTTGGGAACAATCGTCAATAAACAGAATAAAGTTTCGGAAATTCATACCCCTAATAGAAGGAACAGGACCCCACACATCAGAATGTACTTATGAAGAAATATTCAATACCCGAGTATTTGTAAGAAAATACAGTTGTCTATGACTCTTAGCTTAACGTAAGTCTCACAAATGTAAATGAATGCTAGAAATATGAGAAAATAACTGACAAATAATATTGTAGCAAGGGTGACCTGCCCCCTCAAAATTCAGATTTTTTTCATAAATATGAACTAGGCTATATTTATATAATATAAAATGTAGTTAATTATTTTTTGTTTTAAAAATCAAATGATATAATATGTTTTTCTTTGTTATTGTTTTTCATCCAATAATGCTATACATATAAAAAAATGTAACATATCGATTTTGATAAAAAAAATCTGCTACTTTCGATTGTTGAAATCAAAATATAATATCAGTTCCGGTATTCTGATGCATCTGGATCCTTTCACGATATTATATATATTAATAAATATTATTAATAATTAATATATTTAAAACATTATATATATATATGTATATACAGAAATTTTCATATGTACAGCCTTATATGTACGGTAAAAAGTACAACCCATACTTGGCATCATCCATTTTCGAAATTGGTTGCACCATTAGAAAGCTTATACATTGTAGATGAAAATACACATGCTTTGGTCCGGTTTCGACGACTTTATCACCGTTTAATGGAGGGTTATGAATCTCATTGGGTTAAGTAGTCCTAAATAGGGTTTTAGAAATTCCCGGCGACGAAGTCGCCGGAAACCGGACCAAAGCATGGAGATTTTCATCTACAATGTATAAGCTTTCTAGTGGTGCGACCAATTTCGAAAACGGATGATGGCAAGTTTGAGTTGTACTTTTTACCGTACATATAAGGCTGTACATACTAAAATTACTCTACATGTTGTAGTTATATACACTACCAAATGGGCCTAAGACAAGTAGCCATTCACTATTCATCTATATGTACTTGACACTAACTGTACGAATAGTAAAAGACTGCTAATTATAATCTAGCAACTGCTTTGGCCAAAAATTATGTTCTGCTTCTTCACATTGCTTTGTATAGTTTCTATATTTTCAACATACCTGTACGGACGTGTAGCATCTCCCTAGGGATATAGGTTGAATCATTAACTCAAACATTTTGGTCTGATTCCGAAAATGCAAATGCTATTTATACTTAATTTTTTATACAAAATTAAGTACACGTAGCATTCCTCTTCCGAATATCAGAACATATCTTACATTTTATTGTCTACTACCGAAAAATATATGCATTTTTTTGTCAGGATCATAATATTTAACGGCCGTGCTACATGTACCGGGCACGGGATCGTTACAGCCAGTAGGGAAGTGCCACATAGCGCTTCCAAATTTTCGAAAATGTTGTAAGTTGGGTTCCAAAATTAAGTACACGGCACAAATGACATCGTTTTGTGTCTAGAGCTGGAAACGAATAGAGCCATTCGTGAACAAGCTCGAATGTGACTCCTTTAAAGCTCATTTGTTCGGTTCGGAAATCTTAACGAACAGAGCTCAAATATGAAACCTTGTTCATTAATCTTAATAAACAAGCTCGGTTCGTTCGTTAATCTTAACAAACAAGCTTGGTTCTTTCGTTAACCTTAATAAACAGAGATCGAACATGGATTTATTCGTTCGATCATGGTATGTTAAACAACGTTTTTTGTATGATCATTTAATTTTTGGTATGATAGTTTTATTTTTGTATACGATTATATAGAAACCATCTCGCTGGGGGCTTAAAATTTTAAATTGATTTTGATTATGCTTGATACCATATCAAACAACCAAGAGCGGTTACATTGATTTCAGTTTAAAATGATTGCAATGTATTCGTACAATCACATTTATTCACCTATCAAAATGATTATTTTGTTTGAATGAACCGTTAAATGATTGTGAAAGTATCAATCAGTCCTTACTTTTCATTATTTTCATTACTCATTAAAGCAGAACGAACGATCTCAAACATGTACATGAATACAAAAACTAGTCGAACATGAACGAACACAATCCATCCCGTTCGCGAGCTTGTTCACAAACTGTTCGTAAGCAATTCATGAACCTTAACAAACAGAGCTCAAACACGAAGATTTGTTCGTTAAGCTTAACAAACAAGCTCGGTTCGTTCGTTAAACTTAACAAACAGAGCTTGAACATGACATGTTCGTTCGAGCTCGGTTCGTTTACAGCCATATTTGTGTCATAATGTATGTTCTTTTAAAACAAAATAATGTCTTTTTATACAATGTACTTATTTTGTATAAAAAATTAAGTAGACATAGCATTCCTCTTCTGAATATCAGAACATATCTTACATTTTATTATGGGCTACCGAAAAATATATGCATTTTTTTGTCAGGATCGTAATATTTAACGGTCGTGCTACATGTACCAGGCACGAGCACATACATTTTTTCGCATTCAATGCATCAACATCTAGAAGACTAAGAATTCTTAAGCGGACTAGCTCATCAGGGGAATACTGGCGGCCTCCCCATGAATTGTGAGATCTATGATCTCCTGAATTTCAATGATCTTGGCCAGCTTTTGAGTTGTTTGACATTTATGGTTCCGAGCCGCAAAAAAAAGCATAAAAAAGAAAGTCTGAATTTTCCACGGAAGCCAGCTCGAAGTATATTTGGAACCGATTGGCTTTAGCGTATTGAGGAGTCACTTCGAACTAGTCATTGATATCATTACCGCGTCACAAGCCATTTGGAAATAGAGGGGGTACAAAAGAAAGCTCCAATGTTTTTTATTCTTCTTTTTTGAAAAGCACTCGGGCACGAGAACCAAAGTGTCTTCTCCGACAACATATGGCCGGTAAAACTGTTGGCTTTCATGGAAGAACAGAGCGGAGAAGAAGCATGAACCAGGGAATGGTCAAGGATTAACCTCGTTGCCTCTCCGGGTGAGCTCGTTTGAGATCCAATGGTTTCTCCTAGTGGCATCTGTGTAAGGACAAGTACCAGCTCGGGCGTTGGTGCAGGAATGGCTGGATAGTTGCCCGCCTTTGCCACTCCGGGTGAGCTCGTCTAGCAGGTGGGAGCCTATCCGGTTTCTCCAGTTTTCCTGAGACAAGGAAAGCATCGTACTTGTCAGCACAAAAAAAACACAAAAAGAAAACAAAATACACTCCCCTCCATCGTTATCCTAGCTGCAACAGATATGCGGAAGGAACTGCAGCAGTGTTTGAAAGGTAATAGGAAGAGGGAACAAGAGACTACTCAATGGCAAAACAGAAGAAAAGGGACTTCCAATCAGTTCCTCAACCGGGTTCGTGATACATCCCTGTCTCTGTATTTCATTGGGTTTCCAAATGACTGGGATAAGAAAGACTTGCATCACATATTCAGTGAGTTTGGCACGGTCAAAGACTTATACCTGCCGAACAGAAGGAATGTCAGGAAGATGTGATACGGTTTTGTGTCGATGCCTAAAAGTACGAATGTAAAAGAGCTTTTTTTGATAAGTACGAATGTAAAAGAGTTGTTAAAGGGCCTGTGGATTGAGGATATATTCCTGGAAATAAATTTGGCAAAGTATGACAGAGAACCTAAAAATGCTGCCAGTTACGGTAGAGAACGGTGGACAACTCAAAAGTCCACAAAGCAATTTGGCAGACAAGAGGCTAAGAGGCCCCCTCCATGTCAGACTTATGAGGATCAGAATGAACCAAAACAAAGGTGGAGAAAGCCAATGCAACAGCGAGAAGAAACACATCTTGATACCTTCACCCCATCAATGCAGGAAACATAGTGGCTAAACAACTGTTTGGTTGTAACATTAGGGATGGGGATCAACACTGATATGGCTGCAGAAGTGCTGGAAAGAAATGGTTATAATGGGGTAAAAGTCTCATATGTGGATGATGTTACAAGGCTATTGAGGCCAACCTCACTGGAGGACAAGAACAAACTACTCCATGATCAAGCTGAAGACATGCTTGAGACGTTTAGCACGATGAGATCTTGGTGCCTAGATGATAATATGATAGCATATGAAAACCGAGCGTGCTGGGTGAAAATATATGGAATCCCCCTGACTTGCATGTCCTCTAGATTCTATAAGTGGTTAATCAGAGGAAATGGCTGGTTCAAGTTCTCTTTGGAAAGCACATTTGCAAGAGATAACATTTGCAGTGCTCTTATTCTAGTGCATATGAATAAGTAGGAGAAAATAGTGCTGACTAGACGCATTTTGATCAATGGAAAAGAATACAGCATCAGTATTGAGGAAATGTTGTGCGAGAATGAATGTTATGAGACAGATGTGGGTACGAAAAAACCCCACAAAAGAGCCTGGTAATGATAAAGAAAAGTGGATAATCAAACGACCATCTTCGGACAAGGTATATCACACTGATAAAACTGATGAAACTCAGTAGTTGAGGAATAAAGATAAAACCTTGGTAGAACACAGGAAGGGAAAAGAACCTGTTGACCGCAGCCAGGCAGACACACTTTCTGGTAATAGGTTCAGATCCCTTGATGATGAGGTAACTCTGCTGTTCCTGAACAAAGAAATTGATTTCCACACTACAGAGAAGGGCCAATCATCTCGCTGGGCTGATGAAGTAGAACAAGAAGAAATCAGGAGATCGCCAGTAAGAATCCTACAAAGGCCCAAAATATCAGTTGATACAGAAAAATCGCCTAATGTGGTGTCTTCTAAAACTCCTCAAAATGGCAGTGTGGACTTAGAACGTGATGACTGTAAAAAATCGGCCTCTAACGAAGAGACCCAACTAAGTGTGGGGGAAATTGCTCCCAAAGTGACGCAACCTCAGAACGCTAAGGACAAGAATGAGGTTGCCTTGGTTCAAGAACCAGAAGAAGTGATCTCTGTTGAAAAAGGCCAGGAATTATTGGCTAAGATAAAAGGTATGCTGAAACATATTGAGAATCAGTATGTGCAATATTTTGAAAAACATAAACAAGCAGGAAACTTGGATGTGTGGAAAGAAATTGAGCAAGACACTATGGCCATTGTTAGATTTGGAAATACGATTGGTTTAGGCTTCAAAAATGTGGAAGGAGATGCTGTCAAGATTCTGCTTCTCATGAATATGAGAAACAGAGCAGAAAAGGTACTACTCACAACTGAACTGGACTCAAGAAAGCAAATAGTTCAAGTCCCACAAGGTGAAAATGCGGATTAGCAGCTGGAATATCCGCGGCCTTGGCAGTCCAACCAAGAAACGACTACTGAGAAACAAGTTGAAAAATTTTGAGCTCGATATGTTAGGTGTTCAAGAAACCAAATTGCAAGGAATAAACCTAAGATTGATGAAATGTGTCTGGGGACATGATGATTTTGACTTTGTCTCTAAGGATTCTGAGGGAGCCTCGGGTGGTATATTAATCACATGGAAGACTTCACGTTTTCAGAAAATTTCTGACTGGCAGATAACTCGAGCACAAGCTGTGAGAGGGAACTGGATTAGTCAAGAGCCGGTTGAAATAACAGTGATTTGTGTGTATTCTTCCTGCCACCTGCCACAGAAGAGACAGCTATGGGAGGAAATCTTACAACACAGACAGCAATACCCAGATGACAGAATCTGTATCATGGGTGACTTCAATGTTGTAAGATCTTCGACTGAAAGAACAGGAAGTTAAGTCTTCAACAATACCAAAGCTACAACTTTCTCAAGATTTATCTATGAAGCTTAGTTAGTTGATATCCCGTTAAGTGGGTCTGACTTCACGTGGTTCAAACCAGATGGAAAAGCAGCCAGCAGAATTGATAGATTTCTCTTAAGTGAAGGGTGGTTACAATCCTGGCAAAATACTACGCTAACCACACTAGATTGAGAGTTCTCAGATCACTGGCCCCTGCTCCTATCTCAAGGGACAAAGAATTGGGGACCAAAACCTTTCATGGTCTATGGTATTTGGCTGACGTAGCAGAGCTTGATGGATCTCGTGGAAACAGATTGGGGTACAGATACCCCCGCTGGCTCCAAAGGAAATATTCTCAAATTCAAGATCAAACAGATGAGAATGAGTATTAAGCGGTGGAATAGCACAACTAATGGGGATATAACCGAAAAGATCAAAGGAGAAAATACAAAGATCAGGCAGGTAGATGAAAAAGTATCAGTGACCCATTAACGAATGCTGAGATTGAGCAGAAAAAGTTAGCTTGGGAGGAGCTCAAGAGGCTACAGTGTTATCAAACCTCTATTATATATCAAAAATCCAGGCAAAGATGGATAAAAGAGGGTGATGCAAACACAAAATATTTCCATGCATCATTAAGGAAGAGAAGATACCAAATGGATATTGTGGGACTATTTTTTGATGACCTATGGACAGATCAAGTGGCTGAAGTATAAGGTGGTTTAAAACTATACTTCCAGACAGTGTTCATGCAGGATCAACTTTACAAGCCAAAAATAATGCAGGATATGGGTGCCCAACTATCTGAGACTCAGTGTATGGCCCTAGTTGCAAATGTTTCTGATGAAGAGATAAAAACAGCAGTGTGGAATTGTAAAGGGACTAAGAGCCCAGGTCCGGTTGGCCTAAATTTCTCCTTCATCCAAAAGTTTTGGAATATTATTGGTCCTGATTTCAGAGACTTTATCTATGAATTTCTGGAGATAGGGAAACTCACTCCTGGACTAAATGCATCTTTCATCATGCTAGCAGGAAAGATTAATAAGCCTACTCGCCCAGAACACTTCAGACCTATTTCCTTGATCAACTGCGCATACAAGGTACTGGCAAAAATCCTGGCTAATCGAATGAGAGAAGTCATTCCTTCTATTATCTCTAAAAATAAGTTAGGTTCTTAAAGGGAAGAAATATTGCAGAAGGAGTGATATGTGCTAACGAGGCCATAGACACAGCAAAAAAAAAATAGGAAGAAGGTGTCTAATGTTCAAGGTCGACTTTCAAACAGCATTTGATTCAATAGACTGGTCGTTTCTGGGAAACATGATGGAGACTATGGGTTTCCCTGAAAAATGGATAAATTGAATTTCAGAATGTGTTTCTACTCCCACTATCTCTATTTTGGTGAATGGTAGTCCAACGTTCGAGTTCAGGCCACAAAAGGGACTTTGCCAAGGCGACCCCTTATCTCCTCATCTATGCCTAATTGTTGCAGAGACCCTAATTTGGATCCTAGAAAAAGCTTATGACCAGCAGATGTACAGTGGATTCAGCATGGGAGAGTTCCCTATTCGTCAACTACAATATGCTGACGACACGCTCATCTTTGGAGATGGTACTGTAAAGGATGTATTGGCTATCAGGCATTCGCTACAATGTCTGGAGTTAATGTCCGGGCTGAGAGTTAACTATAGCAAGAGCAAGCTCTTGGGAATCAACATTCCACCTGAAGAACTAAACTACTTTGCTACGGTACTGGACTGTCAGACAGACTCAATTCCTTTCACCTACTTAGGCTTACCAATTGGAGAAAGCCCAGGAAGAATCAAGCTGTGGAAGCCACTTCTAGATAAGGTGCAAAGACGTTTGGTCAGTTGGGAAAACAGCTTTCTATCGTTTGGCGGAAGGATCATCTTGTTAAACAGTGTGCTCACTAGTCTGACAGTGTACTTCTTCTCGTCTTATAAAGCCCCTAAGACCATCATCAAATCACTGAAAAAGCTCTTCTCTAAGTTCCTTTGGGGAGGGTCACAACAGCAAAACAGAAAGATATATTGGGTGGCATGGATCACGGTTTGCAGGGAAATAAAGAATGGGGGATTAGGTGTGAAGGATCTCACAACCTTCAATGATGCTTTAATTGGAAAATGGGGATGGAAACTCCTCACTCAAGAAGAAGATGGGCTATGGAAACAAATCTTAGAAAGCAAATATGGTGACTTCTACAGGAACATCCTATACGAATGTCCAGTTACTAGATTATCCTCTACTCGACTTGGTGGAGAACACTGATAAATCTACTCAGGATGGGCGAGTGGTTCTGGAAATCAATAAAGAGAAAGCTAGGAGATGGTCAAGATACCTATTTCTGGGAAGACCACTGGATGGGGAACTACAGATTCTGTGATCTGTTCCCCAATCTATATTACATTGCAACTGATCAGTTCACCCTTATCGCCCAGAAAAAAGACACTACAGAAAGCCCCCAAGTTAACTGGAAATGGCTATGGAGCCGTGAGCTCAATGAGGCAGAACAGAGTCAACTCGATGATCTCAATTACCAAGCAAATGAATGTGATCTAACACTTGACAATCCACATCAGTGGATATGGAAAATAGCGACAGAGGGGAAATATACCTAAAAATCTGCAGCAAAAGCAATCATGCTCGGCTTTGATACTGAATTATCCACAACGATTCACCTTGCCAAAGTCTGGTCCCAATTGGCTCCCTTGAAAGAGCGGGCATTCGTCTGGTGACTACACCAAAACAAAATTTTGACGGCTGATAACCTCATTCAAAGAGGGGTGAATGTGGGGGAGAACGAAATCTGCAAAATGTGTGATTTACAGGCTGAGACAATAACGCACCTGTTCTTTGAATGCGATGTCGCTCGCCAAATCTGGGCAAAGGTGTACAGATGGATGCTGGGTCGCGAGATTCACCTCGTTGCCGAACCGTGGGAGAATTTTGAAGCTCATTGTAATCTGATCAAGTGGAAAAAAGATCAGGAGTTTTTTTTGATAGGCTCAAAGATGAGGAGTTGTGGAAATGCTTATGGTCTACAACCCTGTGGGCAATCTGGTTAGCCAGAAATAAGAAAGTCTTTCACCAAGAATCACAATCCATTCAAGACATGGTGTATCTCATTAAGAGGAGACTATGGGAATTAGGCAGATCAAAGCAACTATCTCAGGGATACACTATGCAAGATTGGGAACGGGAAGCTCGTGCAATCCATATGATAGATTTCGTGTAATTCATATGGTGTGAGGGTCACTTGTGTACAGTTTTATTTGATTTATACAAAATTAAACTTGCTTTGCTGCTGGATCTTGTGATGTTTTCGTGCTATTAGTCCAGATCTGTATTTTTGGCATCTAACCTACGAATAGAATATTGCATGATTTTGAAATCTTGACGCTTAAATGTACAGTTCGGTATGATGTCTGCTGCATCTAAACTGGTTTGAGAAGTTACCTTTCCCTTGTTGTTTTTGAAATGTATAGCTGTACTTAGTTGGAACTTGTGACAGCAAGTATAGAACTGCTGCATCTTGTTTTCGGAAAGACTATTTTTGGTTTTGAAACTCAGGTGTGCCCTGAGAAGTGTACTCGAGTGTTACGTGTTGAACTGCTATATGAAAGCAAGGATGTGTTCCTAAAAGCTTTGCTATAGAGTCCATTAATTTGTTACGGATTGAGGGGGGCCTGGAAGTCGACTTAGGCAAGGATGTTTGTGAGGCCTGTGTGGCAAACTGAAAATTGAGTGAAAGGAAATAAAGGGAGCCTGTGTGGCTGTCCGGGTGAAACCCTCGAGCTGGGTGCTGGGGGTATTCATGACCGAGGAAATTCAGAGGAGGTTAGTGACTCGAGCGTGAGTGTCTCCATGTGAGACGTGTGTGCGGCGGCAAGAAACTAACCCTCTGAGTTCCACACCGGGGGCAGTGGTTGAGCCTACTGCACGGTTGTATTTGAACCCTGAGTTTATGCATAAAAAACTGCTTTCTTTTGAAGGAATAAAATTCATATGTCGATTCTTATCATTATACCTAAAAAACCTGTTTTACCTTTTGGTATCAAAACAGTTTGTTAGACCCTTTCGTGTTTATTTTAAACTGCATTCGTTTTTCTAAAGTAAAACCAAGTTTGAGTGGTTATATTACCTCTCGTATTGTGTTGAGTTCTTAAAAACAGTTTTGGTTGTAAGGATAGTAACAGGAGCTCGTTTTCTGTGATCTTGAACCTTTGTGATGCATTTAATTTTGTAGTCACGTGACTTAAGTGAATGAATATGAATGACAGAGTACATTATGCAGCAACTTGTGGAAATTTTTTCACACTGCAAGTGGCCGTAATGGTCCTTAGACTATCTGTAAGGGGGAGAGAAATTTCCCTCCCCCATGGATTGCCGGTTTCCCCCTCTTTCCACCACGTGAAGTGGTGGACCTCTCCACACTCTTTTCACCCATTAATATTAAAAAAAATTAATAAATTAAAATAAAATATATTATAATTAATTAAAATATATTAAAATATATTAAAATATATAAAATAAATTAAAATATAGGGAGTGAAATATGGAGGATAGATTAGATAGAGAAAATATGTGTGTAGAAATGATGAGGTGTAGTGAGAGAAAAGTGAGTTGATGTGATAGGTGTAGGTAAAAATGGAGGAAACTTCCTCCGTGGTTGCGGACAGCCTTATGGGCCGCTGGATGAATATTGCATCTTTAGCATTTGATTTCTTGTTACTGCATAAATGGCTGAGTAGGAGACAATAAGTTTTATTTTGCTGAAGTCTAATACAAAGCCAGAAATTGAGAACACATGGAGTAAGAAAAACTTGGGAAATCTTTAAAAAGTGGCTTGTGCTTGTGGAAAACATGTGACAACCAGGTTTGGTTGAATTATCTACCGAGCTTCTTTGAAGCTCACTACCTTGTCATGAATGTTTGCAGAGGAAGGAGAATCATCTGCCGGTAGGGATTGAAGAAGCTGGGAGCAAAGAAAGTGGGAAGCAAGGGCGGAACTAGGGGGCTTTAGGCCCGTCCCAACAAAAAAAATTTTAGCTCAGGCCCAAATATAAGGCCGAAGGGAAGCTCGTTTGGGCGAAGGCCGAATCAGGCCATTCTAAGTGGGTTGTTTCTTAACCGTTTAAGAAGACATGCTATGTATTGAACTTGTTTTGGAAACCTAATACGTGTAATAGGCTGAATGGATGTTAAGACACATACGTGGTTGGAACAATTCAATATTGTCAACACCTTTTAAGATATTAAATCCGGCTTGGGTGTAGTATTTAAATAAGGAGAGGGATAAATACTACAATGCCATAACGAACCTTAAATAAATATAAGAAGTAAATTTTGGGTTCGTTACATTTGGTATCAGAGCGAGGTTTACATAAGCGTAACTTTAAAAGAGTATTGTGCAAGGGGCGAATGGGGTGGTTTGATTCATAACTAATAATTGTTGTTTTGATGTCACAGGTTATGGCTCCTAAACGATCGCCATGCATGCGTAACCCGACGCCACGCATGCGTAAGCTCGTCTGGTTCCCTTACACTTGCGAATGTTCTACATTGTCCTAATGGTTTTTAAAAAAAAATTGATTAGACGACCGACCTCCTCACCGATTGTTTTTACAATATGCTAATCCCAAAATGAAAACGCAATAAAGAAAACAATAGCTAATCACAGCTGAAAGGGTGGCCCATCTTCGAAATTGAAATGTCCATTTGCGGGCTAGTTTTAGGATGGGCGCGAGTTGAGATTTTAAGCCAGCAGAGTCTCGGAAGGCCTTGAGATCCATCAGCTGTTCCCCTCATATCAGTGCAGTTTATCAGCAGCAGGAAAAATTTCCTCATCAGGATTGTACCCAGCAGTTGCAACTCGACACCTTCACCAGTATTGTACCCAGTCAGTTGCTACTGATTTTGTAACAGTCAGTTAGTTGCAGCCCGAAACCTTTAACTTCACCGGACTGTTATCTTGTTTATTCAATCATGCGCAGCACAATTTGTATCTCCCAGCATTCATAACAGTCATAGAAGATTAGGAAATAGCCATAAGTCATCACTCATTCGGGCTATGATTTTCCACCAACCAAAATGCAGAAGAATATTTAAAAAGTCATTTTTTTTCCCGACTGAAAGTACCTTGACCAGAGGTGAATAGCTAGAACTAGCATGTTCACCCCCAAGGTAATGGGAGACCGCTTGGTGATTCGCTAGGAATCTGACTAGCAGTCGAAAGAACCAGACTTTTTCCCATGTTTCTGCCTCACCATGCCAGCAGTATCTCGTTAGGACTGGGCTGCTACTGGATTGTCTTGCTTTCACTCACATTAATCCCTCCAGAAGGTGGGTGATTCTCCCAGTATACGTAACATACAAGAGTAGTGAGAAGTTATCAGGCATTACAATGCACATTGAGGAAATGAAAACCAGCGACCAACCAGCTTTAGAGTATTAAAGAAAACATCTCAATCTCGACTGGAAAGTACCTTGACCGGAGGTGAATAGCTAGAATTAGCATATATCACCTCCATACGAGAGGGAGACCGCTTGGTGATTCGCAGTTGGAATCCGACTAGCAGTCGAGGCAATCGGATTTTTCTCATGTTTCTACATACTGACAGTCACTTTTTGATGCTGTAGCTGCAATGTCCGAGGAGGGAGCTCTGACTCTGTAAAGAAATTATGATCCCCATTTAACTGTCCCATTTAGCTAGCGAGATTGCTATCTTCGTTGATGATAAGCACCTAATTAGGGCTTATTTCATGCTACATTTTAGTCCATTTCATGCCCTAAACACCAAGATTTAAGCTC
>JAOYMZ010002406.1:0-24519 GCA_025802335.1 Pinguicula primuliflora | reverse complement strand
CAAAAGTAAGGACTCACCGCCATTTTGATCATCTGAAGGTGATCCTCCTCACTAAAATACAAACAGTTGAGTATATATGCAAGCATTGTGTTAATCACTGTTCACCTTCATCAGGAGCCAAAACGGCCTGCCCAGAAGCAAATCCCACATGCCAAATGACTAATAAAACAATCCCTGAGACTAACATGACCTGCAACTTCTAAGGAAGAGCACAGGAGGGATTAGGGAAGAGAGAGAAGAAGACAGTTGGAGAAATTTGTGAGTGAGGACCGTGTACTTACTTATGGAGGATGAGTGATTTGGACATAGGCACCTGACATTTTCAGCATTCATTGTCTACAGTACAAGATTAACTGCATCTGTACTGTGCGTGTGAATCACAATTATACAATTATTGGGTCAATTGACGTAACTGGATACCCAAATATGTACCATAAGATTTTAATAGGAATATGACTCATATTGGTTATTAGTTAGATCTCACGCCCATATTTCACATAAGATTGTTTTTATTTTATTTTCAAGCTTTGATTGTGAACCATGAGGTTTGACTACTGGGACTTCTACTTTCCTACCTGTTCGCATGATCCAAAAATCAAAACAGGTCTGATAGATATAATATGTGACAAACGAAAGAAGATGAGAATTGGGATCAAAGAGTCAATGCGCTGTTGGTCAAACCCAAACGATCATGTTGAGCTACGAAGTTTAATATTATCTTCGGGATTTTAATCTCAACTACCCGTGGAATCTTCAGGACAGGGGACCATTATGTATTTATAGTTCCCACTTGCTGAATTATTTGATTTTGTAATTAATTGAGTCCGACCTTTTTTCAACGGTAGATAGGTTGATTGATAATTGATCATGACAGCGTTACCAGATGTGGATAAGAGAGGAGAAGGCTAGACGATACGCCTCTACCTGCACTGGGTCGCTACCCTACCACGGGGACGGGGGTCGGGGTTGGTCTGAAAACGTATGGGCCAATGGAAAGCTTTTGGCAGTTCGCTGTGGATTTTCCAATTCCGACAAACGGAAAAGGACAAGCAACTTGCCAGTTTTTTTTTTTCTAAAAATTTTGGATCTTCAAACATTGGTCTTGACTTGACCAGTTCTACAAATATTGTTTCACAAACTATTATGTTCTACCAATCGAGCAGCCTTCGCTTTCAGGTTCAGCCTATGAATGAATAAGATGTATGTTTCGGGTATGGCTTTTACTTCGTCCAGCATTCAGTTGTAACTGCCCCCCACCCCCCTCTTCTTCTTCTTTTTTTCCCCTCCTTTTGAAGGACCGTGTTTTTGCTAATTATACCTTGTGGGGAACTGGAACTGGAACTGCATTTATTTGTTGCTTCTCACCACGAAAGATGTAACTAGGGAGGAGTTACTGTGTATGATTAGTCTGTTCAGAACAAGGCGGAGGCTTTCTGGGTAACAGTGCGAATTGCCGGAGAGAATGATCCTTGCGTGTCTTTTCGCAGTACTGGCTTTGTCTTTGTCGTCTGATGCTCAACTTCTGCCAGAGGATGAAGGTATAATACTCCTATGTCCTAGGAAATGAATGGGGAAAATATAGTTTTGGCTATCTCCTTGATTTTTTGACTTCTCCATCTTTTTGTTGTACACTTTCTTATGTCTTAATTGTGGTGATCCTCTTCAACGTTGGCATATTTTAATCTGATACACTTTGGCTGATTTTTATATGTATTTAATTATTAGATCGTTACATTTTGCTGAGAAGGTTTTGTTCTCAATTATATTATTTCATCATGACAATAAAAGAACAGAAAAGCGCATAGATTCGTAGTATGTACTACAGATGTATTTCTGAGACTTTGATAGGATCGAATTGTCCCAACAGACTCTATCGAAGGCCAAGTGCCTAAATGATTATCCACTCCAAATTAAAGAATGTACTTTTGAACTTACTATTGATGGAAACTCAGTTTTCGACTTCCTCCTCAATGATGGAGGAGGTAAATATTTGAAAACGTCAATGTGGTGTATACCTCGTACGGAGTTTTACAATGTCAATATAATTTTCATACTTTGCTTCTGAGTATAAATCATGATTCTTGTACCAGTACAAGTTCTTCGAACTATATCGTCCACGTTACAGAACACTCACTGGAATCTTAGCCGAAGTTCCTGCAATGCGGCGTTTGGTGGATTTAACATGACTATCTGGCCGACTAAGATATACAGCGGTGTTGCTTGCGACTGTTCTTTCAACAACAATACTGTATGTCATGTTACTAGCATGTACGTGGTATCTCCTGTTCCCATTTAACATCATCATACACTTTATCATGGTGCATCCATTCTTTAACCCTACTTAGTTTCCTTTGTTGAATGCTCAGCGAGTTGAAGGGTTTCAATCTGACGGGAAGCTTGCCAGTAGAATTTGTCAATCTGAGTCATTTGCAAAACCTGTAAGGGAAAGGGTTATTCTGTTGTTCCGATGGTTACTTTTGAAATGCTCATACTTTATTGGTTTATTTTTATATGGTGTCAACCTTGAGATTACTAAACGTCTCATGTGCAACGCAACGATTCTATTCTTTTTTTCTCTACAAAAAACAGAGAGCCCTTTAGAGACTAATGAGATCAATGTCGCCGGGCGGTGTAGTGCTTGATGGAAAATAAGGCTGACATAATTTTCTTTTATTTTTTCAATATTTCCAGCGATCTTTCTAGGAACTATCTCAATGGATCTATCCCTAGCATATTTGGCCAGCTTCGGGTTGTCGCACTGTGAGTTATTATACCCAAATTTTCACTCACCATATCATCTTCCTTTCATATGTTACCTTCAGAAAATGTAATAGAAATTTCACATATTGAACAACGCACAATGCTGTTTATATGCCAGGTCACTTATCGGTAACCGTCTCAGTGGTGCTGTCCCAGACGAAATTGGTGATATTACAACTCTCCAACAGCTGTGAGGGATCAATAAACTAGTGAACATATTTGATATTGAATGAAAAATGGTTTGTAAACCTGCCTCATTACATGGACTGCAGGGTGTTGGAAGACAATTTGCTTGAAGGAAATCTGCCGGCGAACATAGGAAATTTGAGGAATTTGACGAGGCTGTAAGCTAGCTGATATCCGGTTTTACGTTTTCATAACAACACTTGTTTGAACGCCTTTAATCTATTATTTATGGGAACAGAGTACCTTAATATTCCCATTTTGGGCTAATCTGATATTGGTGTGGCATGATTTTTGCCCCAACGCGCCTCGCTGCGCAAATGAATAAAATGGTACTGATACTGAGACTATGGGTGCAGCTTGCTTTCTGCAAATTACTTCAATGGGACGATACCTGCGACATTTGCCAATCTAAGGAACTTAACAGATTTGTAAGTGGCAACTGGCAAGACTTTAGGACACATTATATGAGATATCCATCTATGTACATTTACATTCAACCACAAAATGGTTGGGCATGAAAAATACTAAACTTGGTAATGAACCTTTTTATGTATATTAATTTTGTTTACCCGTTTGTAGTCGCGTCGACGGGAACCAGATTTCGGGAAGAATTCCTGATTTTATTGGAAACTGGACCAGACTTACAAGGCTGTGAGTTTGTTATCTATCAGCATTTTACTCTCTGGTTCATTAGAGCTTCTATGTTATGCATGCGAAGTTTCTACAAATTCGTTACCCCATGTCCTCACCAGTCCTCAAAAATTCTTGCAGTGACATGCAAGGCACATCACTGGAGGGTCCTGTGCCTAGTACAATAGCGCAGTTAACAAACCTGAATAGCTTGTAAGCCCAAAGATTCCCTTTGCAAGAAATTTTATTCTCTGCTGCATCTTCCAATCAAGCAAGACATTGTTGAGTAGAAGAAAGATGAGTCATTTTTTCGATTGTCCGACTGTCAGGAGGATATCTGATCTGAATGGACCAAGCATGAGTTTCCCCAATTTGCAGGATATGATGCAAATGGAGGAGTTGTGAGCATCCTACAATTTTGTTATAGGGAAACAATCCTTGGTTTTCGTTCTCGAAGAAATAATATTTGAAAGTTTTTGATGCAGGATACTTAGAAATTGCTCGATTACAGGTCCAATTCCACCATACATAGGAAACTTCACTCAGCTGAAAACTTTGTAAGGGTGTTCACTTTTGTGTGTGCCTTGGCATTTATATCTTTTTAGTTGTATCCTCTTCTTCCATGAGTTACCTGATTAGTGTTCCAACCATTTTTTTTCAGGGACCTGAGTTTCAACATGCTGAATGGGGAAATCCCTAGTGAGTTTCAAGGGTTAAAAAAGATCGACTTCTTGTACGTATCTTGTGAATGATTTGGATTTTGTAGGTACATGGCTTTTCCTTCTGGAGTTTTATCAAGAGATTAAACTGTCTTTTTGCAGGTTCTTGTCCCATAATTTATTAACTGGGCAAGTACCTGGTTGGATCTTGGATAACGGACAGCATATGTGAGAATCCTTTCAAGCTTAAACATGACAATGATCCGCATTATTATTGACTTTAGTGGTTGTATGATCTCTGCTAAAGATTTTGGGACTGAGGATTAGTGAGACGTTACAAAAAACAATGCTACTTTCTTTCTTGCATACACTTCATCTTTGGAGCAATCATTACTCCTGACAGATGCTACTTGAACATCTCTTGTTGACTGAGATTACACTGGATACTCACTGCAGGGATTTATCATACAATAACTTCACGGAGTCCCCAAGAGTGACGGGCTGCTCCTTCTCCAGCGTGTAAGTTTTGCTGTGTATTCGTTCAAACCTGTCGTTGAAGTTACTGAACTTCTCTTATATCTTTTCAGAAATTTAGTTGCTAGCTATTCGAATTCGACGAGCAACTTGTGAGTCAATCTGAATCCTTGTAAAGTAAAATTTTAGTTGTATGTAGTATTTTCCTTCACGTAAATCTGAACTTCATTACATTCATTCTACGTTTTGAGTTTGACAGTGTCCCTCAGTGCTTGAAGTCGGACCTTGCCTGTCCTGGAAATCCCAGATGTAAGGGCATTTGCCATTAAAATTGGAAGTAGAACTCTCATTCTGATCCGATTTGTTCACGATTTTTGCATTTGCAGACTACTCATTGTACATAAACTGTGGAGGAACGAGCGTGAACTTTGAAGGAGATGTCTATGATACTGACTCAAATGATGAAGGTCCAGCGCACTTTCAAGACAATGGCAGATGGGCTTATAGTAGCACAGGAACGTACATGGGAAATGATAATGGCAAATATATAACAACAAATGAGTCCTCAATGGTATCGGGAGATGCCGAGTTCTATCAAACCGCGCGCCTATCCCCTTCATCACTCAAATATTTCGGACGTTGCCTGCGCAGAGGTAGCTACAGGGTGCGTCTCCATTTTGCTGAAATAATGTTTACGGATGACTCCACCTTTAGCAGCTTGGGGAGGAGGATGTTTGACGTAGCGATCCAAGTAAGCTGATCCATGATAGCACGAATGCCATCAGTTCAGTTATCTTGGCTACAACTACTTATTTGTCTTCCTTGGCAGGGAGAGGTGGTTTTGGCAGATTTTGATGTTGCAAAGGAAGCCGGCGGTGTTGGAAAAGGTATATACAGGGATTTTGAAGTCCTTGTAAATGGCAGCACACTGGATATTCACCTGTACTGGACTGGAAAGGGGACAACAGCAATACCTGACAGAGGTGTGTATGGACCCTTGATATCAGCCATCGCCGTGACACCAAGTAAGTATTTTCTGATTCTATTTACTTTCTGATCGCAGCCGTGCGTGTAATCCCTGGACTGTCATTGTTTCTTTCCAGACTTTGATGTCAGCACAGGGCTGTCTGCCGGAGTTATCAGTGGAATTGTTGTTGCTTGTTTTGTGGCTGTGTTGTTAGTCTTAACTGTTCTCTGGATGAAAGGGTTTCTGGGAGGAAACGACATTGAAAATAAAGGTAAGGCAGAAGAAATATTGGAATCACATCTGTTGATGGTAATGTCACACATGACACACTTACACTTTGCCTGGATCGAAAATAGCATTTATTCAACAAACAGTCTTGGTTCTTAACCTTTTCCTTCGTGCTTTCTGTTTCTTGATACAGAACTTCGAGCACTTGATCTCCAGACGGGCTATTTTACCCTACGACAGATTAAAACTGCTACAAATAATTTTGATCCCGCCAACAAGATTGGTGAAGGAGGTTTTGGATCAGTCTATAAGATAAGCAGTACGTTATGAACAAGAAGTGATAGTTCGTTACTTAATCTGAAACAAGTGTTTTCTTGCTACAGGGCTTTCTGTCCGATGGCACAGTAATCGCAGTGAAGCAGCTTTCCTCAAAGTCAAAGCAAGGAAACCGTGAATTTGTGAATGAGATTGGCATGATATCTGCTTTACAACATCCCAATCTTGTCAAGCTCTTTGGTTGTTGTATAGAAGGAAATCAGTTGCTTCTGATATATGAATATCTGGAGAACAATTGTCTAGCTCGTGCTCTATTTGGTAAAATTTTATTTATAAAGACCTGTTCTTTTTAGTTTTTTTGTCACTTTTAGCTGTTCTTATTCGTGATCCTTCTGGTTAGGTCGTGCGGAACAAAGGTTGAACCTTGACTGGCCAAGGAGACAGAAGATATGCATAGGAATAGCAAAGGGTCTTGCTTACCTCCATGAGGAGTCCAGGTTGAAAATTGTCCACAGAGACATCAAGGCTACCAATGTTCTTCTGGATAAGAATCTGAATGCAAAAATATCCGACTTTGGTTTGGCTAAGCTTGATGAAGAAGAAAATACGCATATTAGCACTAGAATCGCTGGAACTATGTAAGTTGACTTCCCTCATCAATCACACCCTCTATCTTGTTTTTTTACAACGGATGATAACGAGACGAGCACATTATTATTTGTATTGTTGTTTCTTAGAGGCTATATGGCTCCTGAGTATGCCATGCGGGGATATTTGACAGACAAAGCTGATGTCTACAGTTTCGGAATTGTTGCACTCGAAATAGTGAGTGGAAAGAGCAATACGAACTACAGGCCAAAGGAGGAGTTTGTCTACCTTCTTGATTGGGTAAGCTTGCTTCATCCATCATATACATTTTTCTAGTGATCTTCTTTTTTTCTCCTCATTCATTCATGAACCCATGAAGGCTTATGTGCTGCACGAGCAAGGCAATCTCTTGGAACTTGTGGATCCGAATCTTGGCTCTAACTATTCAAAAGAAGAGGCCATGCGGATGTTGAACTTGTCCCTTTTGTGTGCCAATCCATCCCCAACCCTCCGGCCTTCCATGTCCTCCGTTGTGAAAATGCTCGAAGGCAAAATCCCAGTTCAGGCACCCCTCATCAAGCGGGGATCACAAAATGAGGACATTCGATTCAAGTCATTCGAAGTGATTTCCCAGGATACTCAGGCACGGATCTCTTCTTTGTCTCTGGACGGCCGGGATCAGAGAGGCGTTTCGTTGGATGGGCCCTGGATCGACTCCTCCATATCAATCTCGAGCAAGGATGAAAGTATAAATCGTGCATCAAAGAAGCTTCTTCCAGATTCAGACATGGGAAATTAGTTATGTAAGTTTTTTTTTTGATATGTAAGTTGTTATCTGTAGTGGTTCTTTTAAACTCCGAATTCAATACACATTTGTTGTACTGTGTTGTGTCTTTATTCTTTAGGGATTAAATTAGAACAAAAATTTTCTGCTGCTCACTACTTACCTGCAAAATAAAGCCTTATTTTCAGGACAAATGCCTCAATATCAAAAAAGTGTGCCCATTTTTGCTTACGGTTGGAAGGTCAACTTAGCATGGAAGGTTGCGTTTTTCTTGCCGCCTCATTCGATGCTACATTAGAATATTATTATACACGAAAAAGTAAATAGATGTCACGTTTCAGTTATGCCATCAAATATTTCTTCCAAGTTCCATGTCATCATTGAAATGTATAATGTTTTCGGAAAAATCTATACGCAAAAAGCAAAAAGATGTTATCACCTAGTGTTTCTTGCTAAAAATTCTTGGAGTAACATGGCAATTGGCATTCTGATGCCAAACCCATGCTGATGTTATTATCCCAGCAGTTGATAATATAAAAGAATTCATCTGGAAAGCGTTGAAGTGTGTGTTATTCGGCTGGATAACATATCCCATACCTTGAAAAACTGCAAAATCTTCTACTTGAAATTGAAACAATGTACTATTTGACTTCTTCAGCGTTTGGGCTTCTCTGCCTGTATCATCATCATCTCATAACATTTAACGTTTGTTGTAAAATGGATGTGATCCGTTGTCTGTCCACATTTATTCCTGCATCTAATAAATGTAGGTAATCCATTCGTATTGGGCAACTCGCGGGGAATAGACACATTCAGTGGGGACTTTATCTTCTCGGTTCCCATATATAATTGCATTCTCGATGAACTCATCTCAGCAAGCACAGTCAGTGAAGTGAATGGATGCATCCAGTATTCAGAAAAATGATGATCATGGTTATTCCAGGAGGGAGGTTACTAACGAACACTGTGCTTTTAGTCCTTGCCAAGATGAATTGGGGGCACAAAATCTTCTTGGGGACTTAATAAAGCATTCTTTACTTCTTGCATCTGATAAGCTTCTGATGGCTCCAAAATGGCCTGGATATTTGGCTTACCCTCCTCCTCGTGAGACACACCATGAGGGTGAAGGTAACCCTCACAAGCATAATTCAAAACGGAACAATGAATGGCCAAGCTTCAGGCACTTCGGCAGAGAAAGTAAAGGCGAAGACGAGAATTTTGATGCCTCAAAGTCTTTGTATTTTCCATCACATATCCTAGCTTTCTTGGCTGTTGCTGTGGTTAAACTGGTTGGCTTCCAGATAGGCATATTTGTGAGGTTCCTCAGTATTCCCATCTGGGCGGGGCACTTCTGGCTGTTGTTTCTAATGTTTCCACTTCGAACTGTAGTCAGAATCAGAGATCATATGAAGCAAAAGTTACTGAAAGCATGCAAGAATGTCTACTTGAGTCTGGTATCCTTTATCTTTACAAGGCTCAAGTCGAACAGCAAGGAATCAATTCTAAAATTGGCCATGAGATTATGCAAGGCTTTTCTCTGTTCCATATACGTCTTCCTATTGCTACTTGGGCTGCTGATCTCAGGGTTTGCTATAAGCAGTGTGGCCATGAATGTTTTGGTTGAAGAACCAATACACAGGACTGAAAGTTTGAACTTTGACTACACGAAAAATAGCCCTTCCGCTGTTGTGCCGGTTACTTCATCACTCGTAGCTCGCCGGGCCATCCCTTTCAACCACAAAACGAAACTTACAATTGGATTGGCAATGCCAGAATCTGAATACAACCGGAAACTCGGTGTTTTCCAGGTACGCGTATATTAAGTGTCTGATCTCATTTCCAGGCTTCCAGCTACTTTGTAAATTTTCACGTCCACTACCATTTAGGTAAGAGTAGAAAGCCTGTCAGCTAAGGGGGTCGTCCTGACAGGTTCAAGTGTTCCCACAATGCTACGTTTCAAAAGCCAGCCAATTCGTCCAGCTGAAACATTATTCAAAAGTGTTCCTGTGATCACGGGACTGCAATCTGAGGTTCAAAACCTGAAAATAGAGACAGGACAATTTGTGGAGGGATCTGAACCAACGGCTTTCTTGAAGGTGAGTCTTGAGCAGCGAGCAGAATTTCAGGATGGTTCGTGTGCACCGCAGATTTATTCTGCATCACTGCTAATTGCATCAGATCTTCCGTTAGCCAAGAGATTGGTGTGGAATTGGAGGCGTACCATTTTCATATGGATCGGCTTCGCATCATTTCTTGGGGAGATCATGGTTTTGTTACTATTCCCCAGGACCGTCATTCTACCTGGACCTGGAGGAAGATCAAAGGCCTCCAAAGAAAATTGAGAGGGATTCCTCTCTTCTTAGTATGATCTGCAATCTACCACTTCAATCATTAGAACAAGTGCTTGTATTGCTGTTGCATTTCGACGTCTCAAGATGAATGACAGTACAAGTGATGTTCTTCTCTGTGGCAACTTTGGAAATTTGAAACATCATGGTTGAGTACTGTTCCATTACTGTGGCCTTGAAAATCTCCTGCAATATTAGCTTTAGCAACTCCAATATATAGAGAGAGAGAATAAACAGGATCTCGATGCATGGCAAAACCATCTTATGCAGTTTGCTCAGATTGATTCCATCTCTGCAAGTAACTAAGATAACATCAGAATTCAGAACAAACACAAGATTCACGTTTTCTACATCCATTTATAAAAGCCAAAAATCATGAGTGCATATGCTAACTAATGCCAAGAATCTAGTTTGGTAACTCTCAACTAACTGTAAATACAAAGATGACTCTCCCGGTTCACATATCCACGAGTGAGTTACTGTAATCGTTCCGCTGGTATCTTCAGAAGGATACAAAACAATGACACAACCACAGAAAACTGGCGACACGTATCCACCAAAGGGAATACAAAACAATGAGAATTAGAGAATCATCACGACAAAGTTCGACTGAGATCTAGACAATCATCACGACAAAGTTCGACTGAGATTTACTATCTCATTTAGTAGTCGATTAACAGAAGCGATAACTTCTTCAGGAACTATGAGTTGCTCAGGGACTGAGCCCAGAGCATACATGCTAAGAAGCCTGGTCACAGTGTCCAAATGCAACTTTTTACCACGCGAGGAAGATTTATCTGCAAGCTTGCATGACTCTTTTAGCGGGCATTTTTGGCAAACCTGAAACAAGAATGTAACAATATAAACTTCATACTACAGTTATTGCTCGAACTCGAACAGATAATGGGAAAACAAAACCAACTCATCCACACAACTTGCCTTATGCTCCTCAATTTCAAAGAAAGATCGCAAATTTTTAGCAGCCAATATAGTTCTCTTCCCGAGGGATGGACATCCGTAAAGTGCTATCTTTTTAATGTCACTAGAGGACAACCATCTAGAATCACCATTGACAACATGGGGGAGTTACAGAATTAATGGAACAAAGAAACAATAGGAGTTAATTAGGAACAATATGTTTTCGTATGCCAACAAACATCTGCAGGCTGAACAAATATCTGTAGCTTCATATTTAGAGTTTCGGAGAATATGCCATATGCCCTTAATCCACTGCACAGGCTAATGAAAGAAAAGAACAATGTGTGAATTATATATAGCATAACGGATTTATCAGGCCTTTAAGCTTCCTACTAGTATACAAGTACTTGAGAGGCTCTAGATGCAAATAATGCAAAGAGAAATCTCCTAAACATCAATAGAACAATATCATCTATATGTGTAAATGACTAGTCATTCAGACGCACAAAAATATAAATCCTTACTTTGCAATCTCCTGATGATCCTCTCCAAATTTCACAGCTGCATACTTCAAGAATTCACGGGAATTAGAGGTCTCAAACAAGGTGGAATTGTATTCATTTTCGGGTATGAAATTGGCATCCTTCAAGTATCCCTTCAAGTACAAATGTTTGGTGAACATTTCCATATCAGGAGAAAGTTCTCTGTGAACTTTTGGGTCCTCAAAGCCAAAATCGACTGGCTTTACTGATTTTCCTCCCTCATCGATACCTGAGAACAAAGCTGACAAGCTTCGCTTAGCCTTAATCCCATTTCCCGCGGCCGAATCCGCCTTGCTTCGCGCAGGCCTATCGATCGTATTTCGCGCTGGTCCATCAGCCTTCCTTCGAGTGACAGGATCAGACCTTTCTGTCTGCAGATTAAGAGTTCCCACATTTTTACCTCTTTCCCTTTTTGAACTCCTCACTTGTTCCTCCAACTTGATCAGACCATCTATCAAGTCAGCATTCACACTGTCATGCTTAGTTTCAGTTTCAGCTTCAACCTTCGGGAGGCTTTCCGTAAGCCCAACAGCTCTTTTGAATAAAATACTCAATCGCTCTCTCGGCTTCGGGCTCTTTTCGACAGAGTCACTCGAAACCCGAGTAAAAGCCGAAAAGGGCCTGTGATAAAGTGAATGAAAAGATGAAAACTCGAAGGATTCTCTGGAAACTATGGAGGTCAAACAAGGGTTCTTGAGGGGGTCATTCAACGATTCACGGAGGTAAGTAAGTGAAGGATGATGCCAATTACGAATGATCCTAAGAAGCATTTCTGCTCTTACTGAAAATCCAGCAGCTTTTAGGCTATCTGCCCAGCAGTCAAGCCATACATAGTTTTTATTTTTATTTTTTTTGGTAAGTTCAAGCCATACATAGTAGTCCTCCAAAGACCCGTAGATGCCGCCGGCCGTTAATACCGCAAGGCGCAATGAAACGGATTGGCTCGATATAATTTTCTTATGGAGCTACCACGTGGATCGCGCATGACCCACACGTGATTCATTGTTACCACGTGACCATGGTGAAGTTGGGGATGAGGAACCATCCCTTCCTCAAACGCCCTAAAATTTCCGCGGGAATATTTCTCCGAGGGAAACAGCAAGATTTCACCTTTCTGCCGGCTCGGTTTGACGAATACGACCCGTTTTTGTTCATCAGGTTATGGACCAGATCGAAAACTTTGGAATCCTTGACGAGATTCAATCCATCGTATCGGATAAACTTCAAGTGGTAAGTTCATGTGTTATCAATCTCTTTATGTATGCATTGGTAAGCTTATTGGCTGGACCTACGGAGCTTAAGTAGTATTTCGAAGCTCTAATATTGCTTACTTGAATGTTGTTAAGCGTACCATGCCATACGATCGCTAGGCCGGTTAATAGGTTGATTACGCAAAGTTCATGTCTTTAACTGCTTAGATGTATGTTAAGTTCTTCATTTTCTGGTTCAGGTTTCGTACAAATGGCTCAGTAGGAATTTTTTAGTTTCATCCAATGTTGCGAAGAGGTTGGTGGGATTTGTCATGAATTGTTTATACCAGCTTTTCATTTTTTTCCTCCTTTTTTTTTATTTGACTGAAGTTAGGTATTAGTGATGGTTTTAATCTGACTGGATTATATTTCATCATAGGCTTCTGGAAGAATTTGTTGAGAAGTATGGCAATGGTTTAGAAGTGGTTTACTCTTTGTCGGGCTGGCTAAAGAATGATCCTTCTACTTACCACATACGGATTGTATCCAAGCAAAAACTCTCAGGTGATGTTGATCACGTTCTAGAAAAACTGTGTTTTCTTAAATGTGAACATCTATTTTTCTTGCATGCAATGAACACTAAATGTAAATGGAGTTGCGTGTCAAAGTTAGTGGTGATAGAACATTCTTTCTCAAGTGATTACTGGGCGTAGTTCATTAGCTTGAAGAAATAATGCTGGAGCGAAGGGATTGATTTCCCACTTTGTGACAGTTCTACGTCCAATTGCAGATGCAAAACAGGATTTTGTTGCGAACTGCTCCATTCAAATTTACAGTGTACAAGGATGTCTTCCTAAGGATCCAGCAACACTTTGGAACCATGAGTTTGTCCAAACGGAGTGTCTCTTTAAACAGCCATTGGCAGTTGATAATTGTTTGTGGGATAACAGGTCCAGAACCTGCTCGAGTCTCTGCTTTAAGCTCTTAATGCTTCTTAATTTATTAAATATGCCTTAAAACTTCTTCATGATTTAAGGTAAACTCCATTTGAGATTGAATAAACTTAGTTGATAGGTTTTGTGGCGTGTCAAACTCATGTGTTCAAAGAACTGGGGAAGCACCTTTAGGCTCCGGAATCCTACAAGTGAAGACCACAGAACTTCCTAAAAGTTTATCTTCCAATCAACCAACAGCGGGTTCCCATCCTCTGACAAAAAAGGTTCTGCAGACAAATTCTAATACTGTGTTGAGGTTCCCTGATCATGTAAAAACTATGAAACATGAGAATTCTGTAAAACAAGATCAAGAACAGCTTACTGCACATAAAGGGAAAGCCCCGTTGCCTACTAAAGAGGATAATTGCCAAAGTCATAAGACATCTTCTGGAACAGGAAGTGCATTGGCTAGCATGTGGGATCGTGCATCAGCAAAGTCTAAACCTGATGTTTCCTTGCGACAAGCAAGCAACTCCAGAAAAAACTCTACTGGTTTGACTTATCTTCTTTAGTCAATTTGACGAGAAAAGTTTTCATTTCTTTGCATTGTATATTATCTTCCTAACTGTCTCTCTGAATCTGTTGTTTGGTCTGAAATCAGCTAGTGCAGAAGCTCCAATTTCTGCACATGAATCTGTCAGCAGTGACGAGGATCCTTTAGATTTGAACGTGAAGCGATCTCTTAATGGTGAAGGTAGTCGAAAGAGGAGAGTTAGATTTAATTATTCAGACGAGGAAGATGATTACAAAGATGCAGTACCCCTTGCATCACCCAATCCGAAGAACTATTCTCTAGATCCAAATCAGAATTCAAACGCTTCTAGCAGGGAATGCAACTTAAACTTTCAAGATAATGAAAATAAACAAGTGGTGAAGAAAGTCAGGGAAACTGGTGGGACATCTAGTCAGCCTTCGTCAGAAAATATTTCAACCATGGTCAAAGAGACTTCAATGGAGACTCTGAGTTGTCTTCCTGAAGTAGATGCTAGTGTGGAAGATAAAGTACCAAATACTGGGTCTAAAAGAAGCAAAGTCTTGAAGACTAAGATTGATGAACGTGGAAGAGAAAGTAATACCTTATTATCTGAACGTGTATATATATATATATATTTCTTTTTTGAACTAGTTATTCTGATCTTCTTATTCCTCGTCTCCAGTAACTGAGGTTGTCCGGGAGGTGAGCTAGATACCAGATGGGCATCAAAAACGGTTGAGAATCATTCAGTGAAGAATGATATTAGCAGGTAGGGTAATGTATGCTTGCCGATAAATGGATTATATTTTGTTAATATTGATTTGCATCTTTTTGGATACATTTATTCTGGTTACAATTACAACTTGCTTTGATATGTTAGTGAATCCGTTGTCTTGAATGGCACGTTTCTTTTGATTTTAGGCCTCTGGTGGCTAAAATGTCCCCTGCAGTTGGAAATGCTGCTCCAGCAAATCGAGCAGGAGCTAGAAACAAGAAACTCGCTGCTAAGGACCCTAAACAAGGGAACATCCTCTCATTTTTCAAGAAGGCGTGAGAAATGACTAGCTATATCTAGCCGACAGATCTGGTTGTAGACCTCGTAATCATGTAAGAAAAAGAGTTCTACTTTTTATTACTAGCATCATTTTCAGAAGTAGCTTTCTTGTCGACGGTTTGTTTCCATGTGTCCGGAGACTGCTATTTTCAAAAACTAATCAAACTTTTTCATAATTGTATCTGTGTACTACGCTAGATTCTGAAGTGTATGTTGTCGCTTGAACATGCTGATCATGTGTACTCAGTCTCACAGTTCAGGCACATAATTTTCATGTTATCTAGAAAGATCATTTGAAATTTTATGAAGCTTCAAAATGAGTTCATCACGAATAACTTCAATACATGTAACATGTTAACGATCAGAGTAGTGATTTCCCTTTCTCCTGCACTGCATGGGATATTATTCCGTTAGCAGAAGAGAATTTTAAACAATACATGGGGGAAGATTGCCTTTTTAAAGTCTAACAAGTAACAACACATTTGGCACATCTCAAGTGTCTTGCCTTTCTGTTCAGGGATCTATCAAGTTTGGCGGACACACATCGGTAGCTTGTACGTTGTCCCAGAACTCTTCACGCAGTTGTATGAGATGACTCTTTACGATTGATTGACTGTGGATATTTCCAAGGTTTTGGCTTTCTGATCTTCTTAATCTTACCATGCCCTGTGAACAAATATCTCTTCATTAGAATTGGTATGCATGTTACGAATAAGAATTCATGTAGTATCTCGCACCTTTGGCTTTGACATGCGACAATCCTGCACATGCACATCCCATGTTGTTTTGTTGTATGCAAGACAAGGTTCAGCAAGTTCTCGCTGCATCTATTGCATTTCTTCTATAAACTGAATGCATAATCAGTCTGATGGGCTCTTAAAACTGGCAAGCAGGCATGATATAAAGTTAATTCAAGAAATGGCTTCTGAGTTCTGGCAGTAGGTAGATTCTAATTGGATCATTCCCGTGATAGCAGCTGCCAATATTTTCAGTCGAGCTCGTGATTGGCAATCAACAACTTAGGCCAAAAAATTTCGGAGCATTGTGATTCAAACAAATTATGGTGTGAAGTGAAATGCCAGGAATCTTGCTCACCGGAAAATGAAATAGTAAAATAGGAGCATAACTATCCGCTAGATTATACATTGATCCGATACTTCATTTGTCGAAAGCAATGCTAATCGAATTACGTAGTAAAGAGGTTGCACAAAAGATGAGGTGCCCAACATCTGAATACTTGCTCAAACTAATCGAAGTGGTACAAAGTGAAGAGGTTGGTTGCACAAAGAATGCCCAACATCTGAATACTCGCTCAATTAATCGAAGTGGTACGAGCCACTGTATTTGCTCCTAAAATTGTAAGGATACTTTGCACTGTCATAGCTGGTTGCCTTGTCTTCAACAGGCTTCGTCTCAGATACAGATGGTGGAACTCCGAAAGATGCATCGCCGTTTTTATCCCTTGGACGATGCTTGGACCTATCTTTGTGGCTCTTAGATCTCACTTGCCCATGCTGAGTAACGTCACCTGATCCGTAAAACTCCGCGTACTCTTGTCTTCTTGAGGATCTGTGCTTGGACGACAAAGCAGGATCTTTTAAGCTGGAAGACCTCATCTTGGGAGGTTTAACTTCTGAGAATCTGGCACTGGGCAACGAGTTATTGGAAGCAGCATGGGCCTGCTGTCTGGTTTCAGAAGGTGGAGATGGAGTTCTCCGCTTCAAGGCTGGTAAAGGCTCACGTTCATCTTCAGGCATAACTAGAGAATCTTTGAGAGGAGTGAGACCTTCTTTGGAGATATTGCCCTTGAGACGTGATGGGATGAATTGGAAAAAAGTTCTAGACAGTGCTTCAGGTGCAACTTTGGTTAGGTCCCAGAATAGTTGTCCCAATGATGGCCCCCCGGTTCCTTTATCGTCCTTGATAGTTACATCGCTGGGGATGTGCGCATCTTTACTTGTCAATTGCTCCTCAAGCTCAGTTACATTTTGCTCTTCCTGAAGTTACCAAAAGAAAACTCGTTGTAGGAGCAAAGACAGCATATACAAGGGATTTATGGATGACCAAAGACATAAATATATGCGCAAGCTGGACTATAACAAATAAAAAGGAGAATAGAATTGGAGAATCAACCATCTTGGCAAAAGAATAGGAGCCAAATCCCTGTTGAAGCTGGCATAAAATATAGCCCAGTAGGATAGCACCAGCAACTAGAAGTAAATCTGCACACAACCGGAGACTGTTTGAGACAGAAGATCGCTATGAGAATATTTTTCTAATGGAGAATCAGATTTGCGAGAATCCCAGAAATCTAAGAACCTGTTGATGCAAAAGACTGGTTCTCGTAACCACAGTCCTCCCTGTTGAGAGATATCTGGCGAAGAGCGGCGTTGCCTCTGTCGATCACTAACAAAGAGCAGGTAGTTCTAACATATACAACATCAAAATCACTTGAAAACTTAGCATCTTCACTTGGCCCATCCGTGTATCCCGCGACATTGGATTTTCCTCCAGCAATTGTAGTCACACCTATAATGTCCAAACGCTGTTCATTATGGCAAATCAACTATCTTAAGAGGCATTGCCATCAATACAAGTCAGCAATAGCTTATGCATTCGAGTTTTAGGCGATGCACAAACCTGCTTCTCCAATCTTTCTAATGGCTAGATTTGATGTATCAGCAACATAAACATTGCCTTTGTCATCCATGGCGACACCTCTTGGATGATTGAAACGAGCATCACTGGGTTTTCCATCCACATAACCACTAAGGCCCTGAAATGATCCTGCAACCAATCTTGATCTACTGTCTGCACAAATTTATGGAAAGGGTTTCATTGAGCAAAAAAGGTCACTGCTTCTCATCTTGGGCAATCTCATAGTCATAGAGAAAATTGTATTTTGAGGATGTCGACAAGGATGCTCACATCGCGACAGTGGAGGCGTAATTCGAACAATGTTACTATTGATGGCATCCACAGCAAATAGTTCTCCGTCCTGTGATGCACGGATGGAGTGTGGGACGACCCCAAAATCACTCCCCTCAACAACTGTCTCAACTAGATATCCATCCTCAAATTGAAGTACATTGCTCTCTGCATTAAGTCCAGACAATAAAAATGTAGGGCGGAGACATTTTATTTTTATGAAGTTCGGAGTCGGACGCAAAGCTGGGACCTTTAAACCAAGGATACAAATAATTGATGTATATCATAGTAAACATTCCCAAGCCCCGGTTCATGATGCCTTGCGACAGATCTCACAAACACGAAGCTCAAACTAGAATTAAGAGTTTTACCGATGATGTTATTACCTGATTGGTGAGGTGATTTGGTTGAGGGCCTAGTCCATTTGACAAGAGAATACAAGCGTTTTATCACCAGCCCTGAAGAATAATTGGGCAACGAAAACAACAAAAACAAGCAAAAATAATGAATAACGCCCCCCAATAACTGAGGATAACAACACTGCAGAATCAATCTAACGAAAATAAAAATTACCTGCAGGTGCAGCGTGTGCTTGATGCTTGAACGCAGAAGCGAGTGAGGGGGCAAGTAAAATCAGGAACCAAACGGTAAACTTCATGCCTCCTCCCCAAAGACAATTATCTTCACTCCGTGTTTGTCCTTGTCTGTGCAGATGAGAGAGCGGCTAAGACGCACATTGAACCCCGGAGATGAGTATAGCTTTAAATGTGACGAACCCAGTGCTCATATGGTGTTGCCATGGCAGTACACACTTTATGCTAAACCAGAGTCGTATATATAATACTAGAGTCTTAGTTTTGGTGCGTTAATTTTTCTAAATTCGTGTATAATTTTTTTAATTAGTCATTCATTTTCGAAATTAGTCGCAGTATTGGAAAGCTTATATATTGTAGATGAAAATGCCCATGCTTTGGTCCGGTTTCCGGATTCTTCGTCGCCAGAAATTTCTAAAACCCTATTTAGGACTATTTAACCCAAAGGAATTTATAACCCTCCGTTAAACGGTGATAACGTCGTCGGAATATCACCAAAACTTGAACATATGCAATTCAATGTATAAGCTTTCCAATGGTGCGATCAATTTCGAAAACAGATGGCTAATTGAAAAAATTGTTCACGCAAGGAAAACTGACCACCAGAAAACTAACCATAGGATCTGTTCTGAAAGTAAATGTGAAGATTTTATTAGAGTAAAAATGAGCATGACCTAGAAGACTCGAGCTGAAGCTCGGGTCCGCCAAACCTTGGATCCGTCCTTATATAGTTCCTCCTTTGCTCGCATTGGGTCTAATGGATTGTGGCAAAAAAAAAATTGGATTCTAAGGTTGTAATGGTAAATGCAAACTAGAATAATGATATATGTACACATATTTCTACATAATTATTCGTCGTAATTGAATTTGGATAGCTAATGAATCAGCCTTACATTTGTTTCAAGCATGTGACACTTTTGAGCAAAATCAGTGGTCAACACATGAATATTTTCATATTAAATTACCCGTTGAGCCAAAACCTGTGTTCAACTCACGAATATTTTCTATGCTTATCAGATGGATCAATAAAAGGATGATCGGTTGTTATTGGTCCTTCTTGGGATGATTATTGAGTACAACAACTTACATAATGATGGGAAAATGAGAAGCGCCAACGGTGGCAACATAAGTATATTCTCATAGAAAAGATTCTGAAGCAAATAGAATTTCTTAATATATTGACTATCGGATAGATTTAGATTGTTATGAGATCTGAGGTTGCATAATGATGCATTTAAATGAATATGTGGGATGTTTCGGTTGTCACAAGGTGTAGTTGATGATAAATATATTTTAGTTGAGGAGAAACTTGCTTTAATTTTTATTTTATTTTATTTATTTATTTATTTTTTATTTTTTTTATTTTTTTATTTTTTTAATCTTCATTAGAATCCTACCACATAGCCACAAAATAAGAACAATTAGATTGGATTTTCGAAGGTCTGCTTGCACCATTCACCTGTGTTTCATGAGATCTTGTGTGCTTTGATTGGTATATGGTCCAATTTGCTATCGAACCCTACACTTGTACCAGAAGGATCGATTGATGAGCGTTTGAATTATTTTCCGGTAAGCTAACCATATGCTACATCAATAGTATGTTCATTATATTGGATATTAATAAATATTTTGAATTGGGTTATTTGTAGGCCATTGATGGCACTAATATTCCAGTGCACGTGTCATTTACAAGCCAAGCCCGTTACAGAACAGGGAAGGGGCATCTTGCAACAAATATTTTAGGTGTAGGTGATAGACAAGGGAAGTTTGTTTATGTACTTGGAGGATGGAAAGGATCAATAGCGGATGGTCGTGTGTTGCATGATGCACTACAATGCCCTAATGGTTTGTGCATGCCTCAAGGTACCTTTGTGCAATTTAGCATGATCATATGCTTACGTCCGACATGTCTTAACCATGATATATTGCATGGACTTATTACTTGGCAAGCAATGGATACATAAACTGCGATGGATTCCTATCATCATATCGTAGTACGAGATATCACTTGCAAGAATGAGGAACCGAGAATAGGCGCTCCAACACTCCAAAAGAGCTCTTCAACCTCAAGCATTCCAAAGCAAGAAATATAATTGAGCGCACTTTTGGATCTTAAAGAAGTGATGAACAGTTTTACATAGTGCAACATTCTATCTCGTTGAGACACAAAATAAAATTATACTTGCATGTGCCCTTCTACACAACTTTCTTAAAGATACTATGCCTGACAATCTACTCGAAGAGGTGCCCAATGTTTTTTTAGAGCCTGACTTAAAAGAACATCTCAACGTAGAATATATAGAGGGAGTAGAAGTTATAACTGAATGATCAACAAGACAGATGTTATGACACATGAAATGTTTGGAGTCTATATTGTGAGACATACCAGAAATAATTGATCATGATTTTTTTGGAGGATTTGAAAATCAAAATATATATGTGAAGATTAATTATAATTTAATGGTTGAAATTTTAATCTAATATATATTTGTGACATATCTGTAGACTGTAATATGAACTATTTAAATGGGATGATAAAATGATAATGTTAGTTTAATTTAACTGTTCAATATCATATAATCTAATTGAACACAGTTGGAATCAAACGATATATTAAAAATCAATCACTATCTTTATGAAATGCTATCAATGTTAGTGAATAAGTTGGTTTGATATTACAATTAAACACAATCAATTATACCTACCTTAAAAAAACACAATCAATTATCCCCAAACCGTACACACCCTACAGCTATAACCATAAAAAACACTACTACTTTTTAGCAAATCAACGATTTTAATTGCATTAAAAACGTTATTTACAAACAAAAGCAAGACTCAAGGCAACGATATAAATGCTGCTCATCCTCCATCTTTTACATTCAATCTCTACCTACCGCTGATGCAAACCCAGACAGATTTTGGGAAATCTGTCCCAATCTGCATAAGAATAACTATGCAGAAGATTGTGGCAATCCAAATCGTGGACCAGATTTTGTCTTCTGATTTCCGGTAGAGCAAAGCCATGTTGCTTCAAAATTAGGACACAGATCCAATTGCTGTGTAACCCGCGAACAACCTAGCCAATTACACAACTTATTCCAGAGCACAATCGTTTCTGAGCAGAGGAAGGAGAGGTGATTTGCTGATTCATTGATCATGTGACATAAAGCACAATCCAAATTGATTGTAGCCATGCCATTTACTTGCAAGTTGTCCACTGTTGGGAGATGGTCCAGCAACAATCACGATGCCAGTGCAGCTTCTTTGAGGGGGGAAAACGACTTCCACATGACCGCCGAATATCGATTTCATGTTGAACGGTGACCCAAGGTAACACTTCGTTCATAATATGCTGATTTTTCAGTATAGCTACCAGAACTTTTTGTTGTCCATTTCCATTTATCTATTTGATCCCCCTGTACGTCCATTGCCCCAATATTTGTTTGTAGTAGTTGAAAATTGGCCTCATTTTCCAAACTTAGGTGATCAGTCTATTGCCATCTCCGTTCCATGTCATCATACTTTGTGAAATCGTAGAAAATTTGTAAGTTACCCGGATGTATAGCATAAGATATAAGTCACACATTATAAATTATCTAGAAGTATGTATGAAGACCATAACCTATCCATCTTGAGTAAAAAGAGAGCCACCACTACTACTACACTATAATTTATAACACCCCATCAATTAGTTTGGCCCGAAACGGGAAGCCCAATCCTAACCTATGGTATATCTTAATTTTTTCCGTGAAATATTCTTCCGGCCCAGGTTGTTTAGCTTGGTTTGGTGCCGATGACATCCAAATTTTCCTCTCATTCTGTTCGTGTCAATTTCTTCATACAATCCCTCCTAGAAACATGACAGCCCTGCAATACACACAAATTTCACACTTTGTCCCAATCGGCTTCAGGTTCGGGTATTAAAATTCTATACCCGAAAAAATTAGGTCCGGGTACTGGGATTCAGATTACCCGGAACCAAAACTGTTATTAAAAAAATAAAAATTTCGGGTTTCAGACACTTAAAACCCGAAATCGACCTGCCTTCTTTTAGGCAAAATGAATATTTTTAGGAGTTTCTGGTACCGAAATCCAAAAAAAAAGTGGATAAAAAAAACAAAAAATAATTAAAATTAGTATTACTCGGTACCCGCTGGGTGCGGATATCGGGTACCCGGTGCGGGTATAACAAAAAAAAATCCTTTGAAAATGTTGCTAATTTTGGTATGACTATGAGATTTAATTAAATTTTTTTTATAAGTGTTTAATTCAATTTTTTTTATTTGGATGTATCCGATCAAATAAACTCCGTTGAATCTGAATAAATTGGGAAAAAATTACTTTTAGTCTTATAGGATTGTTCGAGTTTCATTATTGGTCTCATAGGATTCAAAATATCACTATTAGTCCCATAAGTTCCATAACTCTAATCACTTTTGATCATTTTACTACATTTTACCTGTAATAGCAGGTTTTTAATTAAAAAATATTAAAATTAAATAAAATAAAAAAATAAGGAACTATTTCTCCAAGAAAGACAGCAACAATGCAATCAAGAAAAATCAGCACATGTACAACTAAGAATACCTCAAACCCTGCAACAGTAACTAAAACTGTTCTAGAAAACTGCAAATATTTCCACAAAAAAATCCGTAAAAGGACCAAATGTGATTAGAGTTTTTTTTTGTGTGGAAATATTTGCAGTTTTCTAGAGCAGTTTTAGTTGCTGTTGCACGATTTGAGGTATTCTTGGTTGCAAATGTGCTGGTTTTCTTGATTGTATTGTTGCTGTTTTTCTAGGAGAAATAGTTGCTTATTTTTCATTTTATTTAATTTTAATATTTTTAATTAAAAACATGCTATTATAAGGCAAAATGAAGTAAAAGATCAAAAATGATTAGAATAACGAAACTTATGCGATTAATAATGATATTTTAAATATTATAGAATTAATAAAAATTCTAGTTTTCCGAAATAAATTAATTGCAGTAGTAATGGCGTGCCAACAAGTGTAATATGTTTTTTTTTAAGAAGCTTCAAGGATCCACCTTCTTCTTCGCTCCAATCCTTTTATCTCGACACCATTCTTACCTTCTGATCCATCATACGCCATATGTTTTTTTTTGTTTTTTTTTTCACAATCATTCTCATCAAATCGAACCGCCACCCAGCCATGTCTTCACCAATGTCCTCCGCCGTCGATCTGCCGAAGAAGGACCTCCGCCCCGTCCATATCCGGACATCCTCCCCCCGCTTCTCACTCCCACCACCCCCCCCCCAAAACCCCCCCCCCCCCCCGGTTGGCGGCCGCAGGGATGAGTGATAGGGAAAAAAAAGAGAGGGAAAATCACTAGCTTGCACGTAGTCTGGGTTCTGCCGCTGCCGCTGCTGGAGGCGGCGGCGGTGGTGGTGGTAGTGTTGGTGTTGCCGTCTCTATCGGAGCAGCGACCGGGATTCCCAGTCGAGGATGCAACGTCGCCGGTCGGACAGATGACCGGAATCGACGGCTGTGAGACGCATACGGGTACATGTGGTGTGCTTGTAGTGCAACGGGCTCAGTTCAGAGTGAAAATGGGACAGGAAGAAATAGAAGCGAGGTTTTCTTCTTGTTTCTCTGCAGAAAAAAAGCTCGTCTGGCTGTCCAAGATTTCATTCTCATCAGGGTCGTCGCTGTGGACCTCTCTAGCGGGTGTTCTGACTCGTGTCAAGCTAGGCTGGAGGCTGCCTCGTTTATTTCCTTCTAGACTGTGTAGGAAGGCGATTTTTCAACGGCTAGATGGGCTCGTCGTTAATTTCCGGGATTCCTGCAGACAGCTCAGCTTGTCACTTGTGTGTGAGACTAGACTAGACTGACTGGAGGCTCCCGAGTCCCATCCTCGACGTGGAGCCGACGGCCGCACTCTTTCTCACCTGCCGTATCG
>JAOYMZ010002395.1:0-24527 GCA_025802335.1 Pinguicula primuliflora | reverse complement strand
CGAAAATGGACCAAAGCATATGGATTTTCATCTAAAAAATATGCTTTCCAATGGCGCAATCAATTTCGAAAACGGATAATGCTACGAAAAAATTGTCCACACGAAGGGAAAACTGTCCACACGAAGACTGACCATATGAAGCTGGTTGAAAATAAGAGTATTTTGGATGTATGGAAATTTATAATATTATTTTTATTATTCTAAACTTTATTGTTAATATTTAAAATAATAACTATTTATTTAAATAATAAATTAGAATTATTAAAGTTAAAAATGTTTTTTTAATTAATAATATTTGTGATATAGAATATTATTAAAAATACAATAACAATATAAAATAATGTCATTATGTCATTTTACGAAAATCAGTCACCTTATCAGGTAAATTCACGAAACAAATCTAATCAAATCAGTCCCCTTATCAGGCTACCTTATCAGTTATCAGTCACCTATTTTTTATAAGTAATTGTGTTTTTTATATATTAGAAGAAACAAAATGCAAAAACTGTACATTTTTTACATGAGCCATTTAGAACGGACCAATTGCAAAAAATTCTACCCTAATCCACCTATTCCTACAGGCGACTAGGTCCATTGCGCCATTTCACAAAAGAAATATCTTATCATCAGTCACATTATTAGTCAAATTTGCTAAACACAGTCTTAATCTTGCCATGGACCAGTTGGGTGCAACCTACATACACCTTGTTTTGTCTAGAATAATAGTGTTTAGAACGTGATGCTTGATCCAATACCATAATATCAGTTTTACTATCGTAAAACATCCTCCAGCATAGCTCATCGTTTTACTTTTACCCTATTGACATAAGCATATATTGTCTTATATAAATTTATTACATACAGATATGATGCTTCACTCCAAATCAATACTCTTGGAGTCATGCATATGTGGAGTTTCTGCGAGAGATGTAGCAAATTGATGATCTTGGTCCATGTCTCCACGGGTTAGTGACAAATTGCACAAAAAGAATTTTTTTTTTATTGATAGATAGGTGGGCCGTGGGTGGTTGCGCCTGTCGATTATATTTCTAAACAAATAATTTATATTTTAATAGTAAACCCCTCATTTGAAAAAAAAAAATCCAAGAGCAATAACTTATGCGTTAATAATAAAAACTCATGAACCCCTCCGGCCTCCCTCCGTGAAGAATAAAACATATCCTTAACCTCTCCCTATTTCAGCTTAGATTCGGTACGGTTAGTATAAAAAAATTATTTTAAATTAGGAAAAAGATTTAAAAATAAAGTAAAAAATTAGACTGATTATGAATTCTCAAGCCAAATATGTTTAAGAACCGGTATGAGAATCGGAACCTTTAACAAAAAATTCGGTAATTTATTTTCATGGTATGTAGCATTTTCCTTCAGCTTATGCATCTGGCGAGAAGGAAGGTCTGATACTTGAAACTCCGCATAAAATTGGGGAGGCGCTTAACGGGGAACCCGGGCTTGATATCTTTGAAGAGAAGAAGCTTGTAGATCAAACATTGAAGAAGCTAAGAGATGATAATTGTTCACAAGACTCCGTCAAAACAATCATGATAAACTTGGGACTTGAGAGGTGTGATTGACTCCCAAAAGTTCAATTTTTTATAAATATTATATATAGATTTCCTTTTTTGTATAAGCAATGTTATATATATAGAAAGATTACTAGCTTCTATTCTTTTTTGGGGGGTTACTAGAGCAAGGAAATTCGGATGGCCAAATGCATATCTCTTCACCAAGGCTATGGGGGAGATGCTGCTTGAAGAGATCAAAGGGAGCATGCCTATAATCATAATCCGCCCGACCACTGTCACTAGCACATATAAAGAGCCATTTTCAGGGTGGATTGAAGGAATCGGGTAATGAAATTAACGGCGATTGAAAGTTTCTTTATTAATTATTTCTTATACTTTATAAATTATAAGTATTTTAAATGAAAAAGCTACATTGCCAGAATTTTTTGTCAAAACATTCTTATAGTACCCAATTTCTATTTTTTTATAAAAAAAGTATTCTTGGATCAGCAGTGGATCAAACCAAATCCCATACATGCGTATGCACATTTCTTTTTTTGAATATTCGGGAGGCAAACTACTTGCCATGTATTACAAAATCCAGTGCAAAAAGTTCATTTTAGCAAAGCAAGTTTAATTTTTGTATTAATCAATAAAAACTGTATATAAGGTTCCTCGCACTAGTAGGATTACACAAAGTCTATCATGTGAATTGCACGAGCTTCTCGTTCCCAATCTTGCATAGTGTACCCCTAAAATAGTTGTTTTGCTCTGGCTAGATCCCATAACCTCCTTTGAATAACCACCAGTGCAAAAAGTATTCTACGGGGGATCATAACGATATCCTGGCCTGAGGTTGCTTCTTGCCAACTGTTGTGTAGCATTCAACTTTCGCATGCCTTTGTCTTGCAGATACACCTGCGTGCTCCCATTTCTGAGCGACAAACTCTGTTTAGCTAGTTCATCCGCTTTGTTGTTAAGGGAGCGAGGTATGTGTTGGAATTTAAGCAGAGTGAATGAGCTCCTGAACGAGTTGATGTGTGCTGCTAGAGGGTGCAGCCCATTGTTACTGTGTTGGCTGATGAGATGCTGGGCTGTGGTGGAATCTGTGTGGCATCGTAGCCTGTTTATCCCTTGCTCTATAGCTAATCTCAGGCCATGGGAGATCCTCCATAATTCCACTTGCAGTGCATTGCACTTGCCTAACTGTGTTTAAAAACGGATGATGCAGTTTCCGTTTGTGTCTAGAATGACCCAACCTGCTCCAGCGCGTTGCGTGGCGAATACAACCCCCCATCCGTCATGAGATGATACACCTCTTCGCGGTTAAGTTCTTCTAGTGAGCTGATGGTTGCTCTGCACCTTCTCTCATGCTTTCCTGACCTTCCTCCCATCCCTCTGCTTTATTCATTCTCCTTCGGCCTAGGTAAGTCAACCTCATTGGAATCTTGGCCTCTTTTTGTTCAGACCTTGTGCGTCATGAATGCTCTATTTGATTCTTTGGCCACTGCCCTTATTCTTGCAGCAAGGCTTGTAATAGCAATTTTCTTGTCATCGAAGATTTCGTCATTCCTCGTGGTCCAGAGGATCTAGCATGCTATGGAGAACCACAAGCTCCAATCAATTCCATCCTACACACCTGCATATGTTAGATTAAGAGCAATCCAGTTTGTAGATGATACCTCTATCCAAAAATGCTCAGGCATGACTATTTTCAGTTTGTTCCAAACGTATTTGCTCCTATAACAATCTCTCATTAAGTGCAGTGAGGTTTCGTCCATCTTGCAGAGGGGACACTTTGCATTATTTGTGATCTTGCACCGAAAGCGTTCATGGTTAGTCCACAGCACCCCTCGTGTAAACTTTTACATGAAGAGTTTAACCCATTTAGGGATTTTTGCCTTCTAGATTGTATCCTAGATGTGGTCCTATTGTTCCTAGTTTGCTTTTGCTAACCACATGTATGTCGAGGCTATGGTGAATTGGCCTGTGGGAGACGGGTTCCAAGCTAACATATCTGGTCCTGCCGTCTCTGATGGCGGCGCTATGCCTCTTATCTCCTGTAGAAGTTCTTCTGGGAATAGCTGTGCCAATCTATCCCAATCCCAGTAACTTGCAGAAGTAGTAAAACTAGAAGTTAGAACATTATTCATCGCTGTGGTCACTTGAGAATATACCTGGGCTATCAATGTTTGGCCTGAAGGTAGCCAGATATCTTTCCAGAATCTGCAGCATTCCCCATCTACAATTTTCCATGCTAGTCCCTCGCAGAAAGCGTCCTAGTTTTTTGTAATTGGCTGCATAAGGGCGAGCCTTGTGTCTGTGGAAATTCACGTATTAGTGTGTCCTCCAGCAGATTGTATTTTGCTAGAAACAAGTGCTTCCATAATTATGTTGAGGGTTGTAGAAGCTCCCAAGCCATCTTGAATAGTAATGCCACGTTGTGATCTCTCATCTTACGAAGGTCGAGTCTTCCTTGGTTCTTTAGCTGGCAAACTGCATCCCATCTTACTTGGTTGGCCGTTTTGTCCCTTACATTCCCTCCCTAAAGGAAGGTCCTGCTTATTCTGTCCAGTTCCTCGCTTGTCGACTTCAGCAATAAGGAAGTCTGCATCGTGTGTGTGGTGAGACTTGCATAGTGTTGTGTGGCCCGCCATTGAGATATTGGATGCCTTCCATGTTTGTGCTCTCTTTCTCACTTTTGACTTGCATATGCTCATTTTTTGAAATTAATGTATACAAATTTAATATGTACTGAAAAGTATTAATTTTCTTTCTTTTTTATAATTAATATTATAGCGACTTAATCGATAAAAATTAATCTACCAAAAAGTTAATCCCGATTATAAACGGTATGAGTCTAATAAATAAGCTTGAAAACAAATACTTAGAATAAATTAACAAACTATTAATCAATACATATATATATATATATACATAATTAAATTACAAACATGATAATTCTCACAATCCTCTCACACGACTTGTTCACACCCAGACACACCATGCATGTAAGTGATTGTGAAAGTGTTGTGTGTAAAAAGGTCGTGTGATATAATTGTCCTCTATTTTAAATGTTTTTTTTATCAAATAGGTTGTGTGACACTGCAATTGTTGAATACGGAAAAGGGAATGTGCCATGTTGGGTCGGTGATCCAAACACTCTGATCGACTTGGTGAGGATTTGTGCAAAATCAATACTGCAATATTTGGTCATTTTATATCAAATATATTTTTTCAGCAATATATAGAAACTAAATTCATATTCGACTTTTATGTGAGAACAATTTTTTTTGTCTTTTTTGTTAAGTTCATATTTTTGTATATTTAATTATTTTGTACTGATTTTGGGATGGTGTGGCAGATTCCGGTAGATATGGTGGTGAATTTTATAATAGTTGCCATGACAGCTCACTTGATTCAGCCTAAACATCAAGTCATTTATAACGTGGGATCATTTGGATTAAGCCCATTATTCCACACATGGTGTATTGACTACCCCTTCTCCTACTTCACCAAAAATCCATGGATTAACAAAAATGGGAAGCCCATCATTGTTGAGAGATGCACCATCTTTAAGACCATGGAGAGCTTCCAGGAGCATATAAGGACTCGTTATGCTCTTCAGCACACGGTAATGCAAAAAAATAATTTCTATATATTAATTAGATAATTTAGTTATGCTATAGGTATCGTTGCCACAAGGGCACAATCGGACTTTTATTTTTAGCCCAATCTTCTCTAACCAGTGCTAACTGCCAAAGAAAGCATTAGGCAGACTTTCGTATAAACGGTCTAAGCTAGAGCTTAGCAGACATTTGTGTAGAGTGGAGGGCGACTGCCCAATACCTGGATGGTTTACGAGACAACCCAGTGCCTACTCAGCCTATGCGACCACCATCTCAAACAGATGTCCATTATTCTTAAAAATTACACCTGTGTCTGTAGTGCCTTTTAGGTACTGAACAACTCTCAATGCAAATCCTTTTGAGGATTGTGCATGAATTGACTCACAATGCTCATAGTATAAGCAATATTCGGTCTTGTGTGTGATAACTAAATCATTTTTTCCACAAGGTGGGGGTGCCTTTTCTGATGAACTGGTGCAACCCTTTCAACAATTTTGTGGCCATGATCCGGCACCATAGAAGAATCATCTCGCTTACATTCCAAGAGACATGTTTCAACCAATGAATCAAGTATATATGTCCATTCAGATATATAGATGTCAGACTTTGATTTCAACACCTTAATGATCAAGAAATATGACAAAGCTCTCAAGTCTTTTATTTCAAACTCCTTAAAGAGATTGATCCACACGGATTTGAGAAGAATTATTAGTTGGTCAACATATGCACATGCACACACATGATCCAAGCCCAGAGAGCCAATATTGTTTTCCAAGACAATGCATAATGGGAAGGTGGTGTCTCACACACAGGTCATTCAACATCTTCATGATGGACATCCGACGAGAAACTCACTCTCATTCTATGGACTCATCCATTGACATTCGACGAGAATCGTCGCTCCTATTCTCTGAATTCATCTATTTTATTGATCAGTCACCGCCTTCTCGAAGTCATCCAATCGGAACACTCTCTCTTGTGTTCTCCTCCAAATGTGCTCTTGTGTAAGGGAAGTCCAATAAGAATCCTCAAATTTTAAGCTCCATTGAGAGATCCTCAAATTGCCATCTAACACTTTGCCTAACTTTGTCGGCACACAAAGAGCGTGTGGCGTGCCTCGCTCCTAGCAATCCCCTATCAAACAACTTCAAATCCACTCATGTCTTGCCCCTCAAGGCAGCATCAATCGGGCCTTTGACATGTTAGAGACTCCAAACTAAGCCCTAGGAAAGATGTAATGACGTGAAACAAGTTGTATAAATCAATGTTGAGAAATTTTCAAATCCAGAACGTTATGGCCCAAACAAAATAATTATGCTCCCGAATTGTAATCTTAGTCGTGGGATGTTGTAATCCCATAGTTGAGATCAATGTCATCTTGGATCACAGTATCCAACAATTAAGATTAAAATTCATGACCATAGTCATTTATTCAAGACCATAATGTTATAGATCTTAAAATATTTTATGTTTGAGATTTTAATGGAAAAATAGGGGTTTGAGAACATGCCCACCCTACCCCCTTCAAAACTTGGAATTCTGGCTTAGAGTGTTCAAAATACCCAAACCCGAATCATACACGACCTCAATACCCGTCGGGTATTATGCCCGAAACTCGAACATTTTCTTATTAAGATTCATTTGTATTTTCGTCCATATTTTGTTAATATACATAGAACGAAAATTCACCCCATTTAAATAAGTGTCTCATTATATAGATGAAGAAATGAAGTATAACCCTCTCCCCACAAGTGGGACAAAATTTTCATTCCAACAAAAGCTTTACACTGTTCTGGGACACATGTAAGTACAAAATGAAGTATGCGACTCGACTTTTATCTCTTTGAAACTGAGAAATAAGGTGTGAATGGACGCCTCCAAACTGCTAAGAATATGGATATGTAAAGTTCTGTCATCATACTTATGACACAAATCCATAAATCCAGAGGTTTCATGATGTTGGGATGCAAAACATATATCCCTTTGAAGATGTCCTGGTCAAAACAAGTGCTAACCTTTCAAAATTAGATATCCAATGTTAGAAATTAGAGGATGCAAAGCTTATTTTTTAAAAAAATAAAACCTATCCGTTGATTTTGGACAGGATTACGCGTTGATGAAAAATTGGTTACTATTGAGCTATAATGTTCGTACATTGCTATCCTAGCATTTTTGTAAGAAATGATACAAACTTTTACACTTAGAAAAATGATATGAAACTCATAAAGTACTTTTGTAAAGTTTGCATAGTCAATGATGAGAAGTTGCGTTGGAATACTTTCCTGCACCTGCAATGAGCATGTATATAATTCCAAATATAGTACCTGTGACAGGAGAACTCTTCGCCGCAGTGTTGAGGACCGTTTGTTTGAATGAATGTATAAAAGTATGAACAAGAGGTGGTATGAAAATATATAAGAACAGTACACGGGGATTTACGTGGTTCGGTGTACCCTACTCCACGGAAAGAATTCTTCCAGTTCTTTCTTGCTTATTCTCCGTTTTTTCTTATATCTTTTTCGGTGTACCCTACTCCACGAAAACAATATAGAGTAATGGAACAAGAGCTACTACTCCACAATGCCATTCAATAAATGCCACTACTTTTCTTTAGTAATGGAGGATGAGACTCTCACGCCAGACAATGAGTAATGAAAGATGGGAGTCTCAAGCCAGACAAGGTTATTTACTTCCATTGACCTGGATTGTCAAGTTTGGTGGGCTGCGCATGACATTGCAGTCTTGCTTGTCCTCAACACTCCCCCTTAAGTTAGATGGTGGATATCCGACACCTAACTTGGACAAGCATTCATGAAATATACGTCCATTGACGGCCTTGGTGAGAATATTTGCCAGCTGATCTTCAGATCGCACAAAAGACAACGTCACAACTTTATCATCCAATTTTTCCTTAATAAAGTGTCGATCGATCTCGACATGTTTCGTTCGATCATGTTGAACGAGATTCTCGGAAATATGTATGGCAGCCTTGTTATCACATATCAACGGGCATGCCTGTGTGGGTGGATACCCAAGCTCAGTCATCAATTTTGCTAGCCATAACACTTTAGTTATTCCTCTCGCAATGCCCCTGAACTCGGCCTCAGCATAGACCTCGCCACTACTTTCTGTTTCTTATTCCTCTACGTAACCAAGTTACCCCCCACAAAGGTAAAATACCCAGATGTAGACCGTCTATCCACTGGACTACCAGCCCAATCAGCATCAGTATATGCCTCGATCCTTAGATGTACATTTCGCCTGTACATGACCCCAGCATCCGGGGATCCCTTCAGGTATTGCAAAATCCTCAGAGCTGCCTCCATGTGTTGCTTCTGTGGATTATATATAAACTGGCTAACGACTCCAACTGCATAAGCAATGTCTGGTCGCGTATGTCCTAGGTAGATGAGTTTACCAACCAGATGTTGGTACTTCCTTTTATCAGCTAACTCAGCTTTTTCTATCATCCTCAGACCATGATTCATCATCATAGGTGTTTCTGTTGGTCTGCACTCCAGTAAACTCATCTCAGCAAGAAGGTCAAGAACATACTTTCTTTGCGAGATATAGATGCCAGATTTTGATCTCATCACTTCAATACCTAGGAAATATTTCAACATTCCTAGATTCTTCATCTCGAACTCCTGAAATAAATTAATCCTCAACTTCCCAATTTCCTCAACGTCATCTCCAGTCATAACCATGTCATCCACATAGATAATAAGGCAGGTGATGCCTTGATCGCGACGCTTCAGAAATAGGGTGTGGTCAGAATTGCTTTGGGTGTACCCATACTTCTTCATGGCAACAGTAAATCTTCCAAACCATGCTTGAGGAGACTGTTTAAGATCATAGAGTGCCTTTTTCAAATGACAGACTTCCCGGGGCCGGAAATCATCAGAATAACCAGGTGGTCCTTCCATGTATACTTCCTCACTCAGATCACCGTATAAGAATGCATTCTTCACGTCAAATTGATGCAGATGCCAATCCAGGTTCGCTGCCATAGAAAAGAGCACCCTCAATGTATCAAATTTGGCTACCAGAGAAAATGTCTTAGAATAGTCCACTCCATAGGTTTGAGTGTAACCCTTGGCAACCATTCTTGCTTTGTAACGCTCAATAGTACCGTTAGCATTTCTATTAATGGTGTATACCCATCTACATCCAACAGATCTCTTCTCGGGAAGTAATTCACACCTTTCCCACGTCTCATTTTTTCGCAGAGCATCCATTTCTACTCCCATAGCACCCTTCCAATCAGAACTCTCCATGACCTCAAAGACATTGTGAGGAATATCCTCACTGTACACCGCAGCGGAAAAAGCTCGGTCGGAATCAGACATACTCCCCTTGACAAGATCAGCAATAATATACTTTTTGGTCTTTGTGTCGTGTTCAGGGGTGTACCTTTCATTGTTTGATGTAACATCCCATTTTCAGAACAAAATAATTTCATTTGATGATTGACAAACTCCCCCCATTATCAGAACAAAGAATTTGAATTTTTTTTCCAAATTGAGTATGTATCATACGATGGAAAAAGCGAAATTTATCAAACACTTCAGATTTATTTGTAAGGAAATACACCCATGTTATGTGCGAAAAATCGTCAATAAACAGGACAAAATATCGAAAACTTTGCCCCCCGGTGCATGGAGCTGGACCCCAGACGTCAGAATGTACTAATGAGAAAATATGCAAAACACGAGTTTGTGATGAAACAAAGGACTGTCTATGACTTTTAGCAAGAACACAAGTTTCACAATGAAAGGGAGTACTAGAAATCTGAGGAAATAACCGGCGAAGGTATGCATGAGAAGGATTATCAAGATGTCGGTGCCACAACGATTTTTTGGAGTTGACGGACCCTTGAGCCAGAAGTATCCTTCCCGTTGAGTCCACTTCATCGATGTAGTACAGACCACCCCTCTCAGTGCCACGCCCAATTATCTTCCTCGAACGTTATCCTATAGAACACAGAAAGTGGGATACATCATCACAACACAGTTATGTTTCCTTGAGACGTGACTAATAGATAATGGGGGTGGCTCCGTACCACTCAGTTTTTTGCCCTCAGTTTTCCCTCAACTCCGCATACATATATAGGATTGCCCGTTGACGGAATTGGGCACATCGTTAGAATCTTTATATGTAGAAGATCATATGTTCATGTTTAGTTCTAGTTCCGGTGACTTCATCGCCGGAATTTTCTAAAACCTTATTTAGGACTACTTAACCTAAGAGAAAAATATGAAACCCCATTAAACGGTGAAAGTCGTCGGAACGTCACCAAAACTTGAACATATGATCTTCTATGTATAAGGATTCTAACGATGTGCCCAATTCCATCAACGGGCAATCCTATATATGTATGCGGAGTTGAGGGAAAAACTGAGGGCAAAAAACTGAGGGGTACGGAGCCGTCACCATAGACAATAACTTATATGATAATGACAGGACATATTAGCAATTTGAAAGTCTCATTGACGGAGAAATTTCAATAACTCCCACTCCCTTAACGGGGGTGAACTCGTTGCTTGTCGTTTGAACCACCTTTTTCTTAAAGTCCTACATACGAATAATATTCGACAAGTCATATGTAATTGTGTCAGTGGCTCCGCAATCAAAAATTCAAGATTGCTTATCATTATTCTTCGACCCATCGGATTTTATTTTTCGTCGGGTTGTACATTTCAGCCCAGTAGTGGCCGAATCCATTTTTTCCGCGGCCTTCTTCATTGAACACGGGCCAAATTTTTTCCCTCTTGCTGTCTGCTGAATTATCTCAACATTTGGCCCATTTTCGCATTCTGAGGGTAGGGGCCCAAAACATCCCGGGCTGAAATAATGGGCTCCTGAAACAGACGGAATGGACATGTTATTAATCACGCATGAACTTTTACCTAGGCTAGATGCGTCGTTCTTCATCGGGGCATAAGTTTTCTCGCCTAAGAGGTCGCTGCCTATCCCCAAATTTGCGATGGCTAGGTCGTCGATGCTGGCGCCTTCGTTTGGGAGACCACCATCCAACACGGCCGTGCGACTCTCACGACGAGCAACTCTCTGTTCATCTGGGTAACCGTTCTTCTTGTAACATTCTGATTCCGTATGTCCTAGAATTTTGCAATACTCACAGCGAGGGGTTCTGCGGGATGATGATTTAATCGAAAATCGGTTATCTGACCTTCGGGAATCAGCCCATCGAGTTTGTGGTTGTTTCTGATTCTGATTTCTTACTGCAAGTCCAGTCCCAATTCCCTGTGATGTGTTCGATGTTTCGGAGGCTGCCGCCAAGATAATTACATTCCGGGCGGCTTCTCGTCGAATAATAGCATATGCTGTCTCTACTGAGGGTGTGGGATTTTCTTTCAGGATGTCATGAACAATGCTGTTGAACTCCGGGTTCAAGCCCGCGAGGAAGGTGAACAATCGATGTTCATCTTGAATCTGGTTGTATTTCTCTATATTGTTGGTCGCCTCCATAGGATTAGGGCGACGACGGTCGATCTCTAGCCATAGAGAGGTACATTCGCCGTAATAGTCTTCGATAGAAGTCTGGCCCTGGATCAACCGATCTGCCTTAGTGATAAGGTCAAAAATCTAGAAACTATCCTCTCCTGCAGTGAAGGTTTTCTTCAAAATTCTCCACAGTTCATAAGTTATCGGAAAATGTGCGTATCTCTGCACTAATTTCCCATCCATGGATCCGTGATCCACCCAAAAACTTGAAAATTCCTGGTCTTCCATGTTGAGTAGTTTGCATCAGTTTCGGCCGGCATTTTGGCTTGGCCATTGATGAATTCGAGTCGTCCTCGGCCACTGATAGCAACCTCCATGAGACGTGACCATATGACGTAATTGTGATCGTCCAGTTTGATATCCACCACTGCTCCATGGTGATTTAAACTCTCTGACTCCCCGGAGGATGATGAGCCTTCTTGAGTTTGCAACCATTTCTTGAATTGTTCAGCCATAAGGCTGTTTTCAGCCGATGTTAGATCCTTCGTCATGACACCGTGTTGTCGGACTTTAGGTTGATGACGACGCAGTTTTCAAGATCGAAAACACTGCTTCGATACCATGTTTGAATGAATGTATGATGGTATGAAAACATATAAGAACAGTACGTAGGGATTTACGTGGTTCGGCGTGAGCCTACTCCACCGGGAAGAATCCTCCAGTTCTTTCTCTCGTTCTTCTTTTTTTCAGCTCTGGTATATACAACATATATAGCAACTACACACAAGGCATGATATAAATATGTACAATAAAGTCCATATTGGCAACTTCTCCCCTTTTCTTCAATGCATGACAACCTACTCCACTTTTCTTAACGCATGAAATAAATATGTACAATAAAGTCCATATTGGCAACTACTCCACTTCTCTTTAGTAATGGAGGATGAGACTCTCAGTTTAACGCCAAGATGGGATTCTCATGTCAGACAAGGAGTGCTGGAGGATGGAACTCTGAAATAAATATGTACTGCTCTAATACTCCTTTTGGTGGGCTGCGCATGACATTGGAGTCTTGCTTGTCCTCAACACCCCCTAAGTTATAGGATTGAATGTTGTAATATCTCTTATTTCATTTTTTTTGGTAGGTATATCTATTATTTCATTAATTTGGGTTTCTTTGCTCGCGAGTTTATTATTAATCCACGGGTAACAGTCTTGACCAAGGCCTAAACACGTTCATTTCCTTCTCAAACATTTGTTCGCGAGTCCAATCGCCAATCGCGCTTCTTCCCTATCGTTTGTGTGCAGCTGCTTCGTCCGACAATTAAGGTTCGTTAGTCCCCTTTGCTTTGTCCGGCGATTCGGGTTCGTTAGTCCCACTTCTTCCCGATTATGGTCCTGTAATTTGTTCTATTTCTGTTAATTTTGTTTGATTTCTCATAGTTTTCCATACAAAGAATCCTTTTTTATTTGATTTCTGTTAGTTTTTGTTCAATTTCTTTTAAGATGGAGAATCGTTTTTTATTTGATTTCTGTTATTTTTCGTTCAATTTCTGTTAAACACAGAGAATCGTTGTTTTTGTAAATTGCTGTTATCAATTTCTGTTGACTGTTAGTATTTGATTTCTGTTGTTTTTGTTCAATTTCTGTTGACGTAGGATTCTTTCCATCCACCTATTTATATTTAAGGTTTATATGGTGACGAATTACTGTCTCATTACCTAAAATTCAAGGATTCATATATTCTGCAACTACGATTTTTAGGCACCTATATTTTGATCTTTATCTTCACTATCATCTGTATATTTTAGTGTTCAGTGTCAATGTATATCCCGGAGGATATAGCCAGAGATATACTTCTCCGTCTTCCGGTGAAATCTCTTCTCCGTTTCGCCTGTGTATGCAATTCATGGAGGTATCTAATCCTCTCCGACCAATTCATTGATTCGCACACAAAATTTGGCTGCCAGACGGAAATCATCATCTCAACAGATATTCGTCCGTATAGTTATATTTATTTGGAAGACTGTCCAGATCACAAGATTTTTGAATATTATTTCCGGAGCATGACCTTATGCAACATATTTCATCTCGATAACTATTACGAGGTAATTGGCCACTGTAACGGGCTTATATGTTTGAGCTGGTGCCCGGCAAGAAGGACAATCATTCTACTCTGGAATCCAGCTTTACGACAGTGCAGAGTTCTCCCACGGATAATCCTTGATGTCAATGGCACTGGATTCGGTTATGACGTCTATAGTCAGGACTATAAAGTGGTGATAATCTTTTACAGGCCTTTCAAAGTTACGATGTATAGTTTGAAAAATGATATGTGGAAATCAATCAATTGCTCCTCCGTGAAGCTGGGTGGTTATGATAACTTTCCTGTATGTGGATCCTTTTTCGAAGGGCGCTTATACTGGTTCCGCCTCGGGCATTTGCTTGTTTTTGACTTGGCCAAAGAGGATTTTTTTGAGTTTGATCTGTCACATACATTCAATGTAAGAGATCAGTTTATTGGGGATACCCTTGGAATTTTCAGGGGATGCATCTCATTGCTCGTGGCTACAAAAACATTACATAGGTATGAGATTTGGTCAATGGAGGACCATAACATTCCCGAGTCATGGAATAAGGTATATGATTGTATTGGTGGGTTATGGGCTGGACTAACCAGAGATGGTAAATTATTTGCAAACAAATATGAGAATGGTGAGCATAGTTTTCTTCTATACAATGTGGAAACACGAAGACTGGATGTGCACAAAAGAAGAGAGACCCTGACCATACAGGCGATATGGTATGCTATATCTGATTTTATTGAGACTTTGGTTGGTGTGATACCAAAAGTCACTCCAAGGCAAACCTCACGGCTAGAATTGCCGAAGGGGAACGGTTAAAAAAAAGTTTCTACTGTCGTGTTGTAAAGTTTTTTTTTTTTTACAAGTGAATTGATTTGATTCTTTGAATTCGGCTCATTTCTTACCTTGTAATTTTATTTCTAGCAACATATTGTTGAACTCTTGTTTTGTATTATAAATAAATATAGTAGACATATGGTGAAAAAACTATCAGGCACCGCATCTGCACCGCTGTGTGTTGGGAGCGCACACACATTAGTGTGTGTGAGTCCAAGGCAAAGTGGTGCACATGCCGTGCTGCCCGTGTATCAATTCTCGACATATGGTGGATGAAGATGTATTACATTCTTAAATCTCAGATATATATAGATGTAAAAACTTTTGAGTTGCTTGTCCATTACTCGTATGGTGCTTGTTACGAAATTAGCCGGTGATGAAACCGATCAAGAAAGCAAATTCTATACTTGCTCAGTAAAAGTATAGTGAATGTGAAGGATCAGTTGTTCCTGATTTGGCCAACTCAAACCATTGGCCATCATTCCAAACCAAAGTTGGCAGCAGATGCTACACCTTGAACAATTACGTCTCTTCTTGATCTGCACTGGACCCATAAAATGCCAGGCAATTGTAACACCCAAAAATTTTCAGATCCCGGATGTTATATCGCGGTCAAATGTCCTTATGTTCCGAATTCTAATTCGGACCGTTCATTTGTTGATCTGACGGTCAGGAGTGGATTATTTAGTTTTTAAATGCTGTTGATCCTGACCGTCGAATCAACAATGGGCGGTCAGAATTAGAATTTGGGACGGTCCGTAATATACCGTATCCGGTAGTCTTTTCATATACTTGGCAGTTTGAGGGACAATATTGCTCAGTTTTGCAAGGAAGTTCAAGCAAACAGTATGATATGTTGAATGATCTCATCATCAAAGTTCCCTCGAAGCAAACTATTTACCAGGTCAATGAAAATCAATGCATGCTGACATATATTTAATCCTGACTAGAGATTGTTTAGGACGTTTTCCTTATTGACAGCAGGTCCAAAATCTAAGCACAGATTGTACTACCAACTTTGCAATTGGATCGTATCTTGTGGAGAATACAAGTGAGTATATAAGTCAGACCGTACCACTGAGTACAACTTTGTGAAACCATATCTATTCATACACAATATAGCCTGCAAATAATTTAAATCTATACTAACAAGTCTCATTTTGTGTGTTTAATTCGGTAGATGCTAACTCTGTGCTCATGGACTCTCTGGATCCTGCTCATATGCAAGTTTCACAGTCTGCTGCTCATCTGTAGTACGCTAGTCGTTCTATGCTACTGCCTATCCCCTTACCCCATCCCCTAATGTATTTAATATAAGCATGTTTCTGTTCATGGTACGTATAACAATGCTGATCATATGTATGCATAGTCGAATCTTGCGGTCTTATGATTCCTAATCCCCCCTCTCTGAGTGACCAGTAGACATATCTTCTTCCAGGAAGTCTTGTGCATCTTCTTCTTGTCATCCCTTCCCCAAAGGAAGTCAGCGAGGTGTTTCTCAATCTTCTTTAGTATAAGTTTGCTTGGCTGCAGTGACATGAATATATGAATCAGGATACTTCGCAACACTGCTCTAATCTAATGAGGTGTATAGCCTTCCTCCTTGGGTGGGATAGATATAAGGCAGACCATGTCGCAATCCTATTCTGGATCTTAGTTATCAGTTCTGAGTTGTACAGTCGAAGTTGGTCCTTTTTGTGTGGTTTTTTTAATTTTTTTATAATTTAGATTATTTTATCATCATTTTACTATTATTCAAATATAACTTTTATCTCTTCTAACGGACATCATCATAATTATCAGTGTATCTTGCGTTTCAATTTGATAGGCAACATGGTGTTGTTTCTAATTTTGGCAAATTTTTAGTCTTAAACGAGTTAATTATAATTATTTTCGCGTTTTGTTTGATGTTGTTTGGATTGTGACTGTAGAATTTTTTTATAGGATTGAGTGTTCGGAAAAATTTTCAGTTCAGACCGTTAGGTCTATAATAGAATAACTTATGTCCAGAGTCTTAAACTTGGCCGTTGGATTTCAATCCGACGGCCAAGATCGATCCTTCATTAAAAATAGAATCTCGGAGGTCAAAAAACGGGTCAAACTTCGATTCCCCTTCCAAAAATTGTGGATCCCAATTAAAAAAAACTGGAGAAGTTTCTTTAAGTATTCGGTGTCAGGATCGTGAGATGACAATGTATGAATTTGTACAATGAATAAGCAAAGGCAATGTGGAGGAGAAGATTTTCCTCTATCGAAAGTGAATACAACGGCAGCTATAAATAGCTGAGAAAAATAGCAGACTCTAGTGCACAAACTGCATGACCAAAAAAAGAAAAAAGAAACAAAGTAAGCGAACACATAAGTTAGCCTATAAGGCTCTGCCAGATCAGCGGACAGTAATTTCCCGTAGGTCACTTGTGGTGCGTTTCATTAAGAAAAAAGAAGGTTCCCTCGGTCGTTTCACCTCTTATAGTATTGACTAATGATTATTTTAACATATCATCGTTATATAAAAGACATAGAACCTAAACTATTGATTAAATATAGAGGAATGCTATGCTTACAACCTTTTTTAATACAGAATGTTATATACTTATTAAAACGACGTTGTTTTATATTTTGATATATTTTTTTTCACTGTATAAAAAAAAGTTGTATGTTTGGCCTTTTTCTAAATAAAAAGAAAAAACTAAAGTCACGGCTCACTCAAGTTTTCATTCTGCGTTCGTCTCATCTCATTTTCATTTTTCAGTAACAGACGCGTTCGGCCCATCTCATTCTCATTTTTCAGTAACAGACGCGTTCGGCCCATCTCATTCTCTCATCGTCCTCAGCCGCACAGACCTCGTCTCGTCTCCTCTCCTCGACCATCGTCGTCGTCTCCTCGACCATCTCATTTGTTTTTGCCAGGTACCCTTCTCGTTCCTTTGCTTGCTTCTTTCTCCTTTGTTTGTTTCGTTCTTGTTTGTCCGTATGTATACTTTATGGAAAATTTTCAATTGCAGATACTTGTATTTAAAATTGGCCTACCATGGATTAATTGAGATCAATTATGACCTTAATTTCAATAAATTAACTCATTTTAGTGTTTCGTTAATTTTTCAATTGCAAACTAGGGTTTCGCTGTTGGTTCTTTCTCATTCTTCTACTCAAACTCAAACCAGAATAGTTGTTTTAAAAATGATTTTTTTTTGCTCAGGAATCATCGTTGCCCAAACTAATCCGACGGAAGATGTCTTCTTAGGTGGTTTTTTTTCTATTTGCTTTTCTGTTCTGTAAGTGCCTCGATGATCAACCCATTTTTTTTCTTGTTCGCGCAGATGATTGTCTCTCTCACGAACGGGCTCGCGAACGGGCTCGCGAACCCGTACGAACCGAGCTCGAACACAAGCATTGGCTCGGGAGCTTAACGAGCCGAGTCCGGCTCGGCTCGTTAAGCTCGCGAGCCGGGCTCGAGCTCGGTTCGTTTACAGCCCTATACATGATCGGTTGCCGAAACCACTACATATTCAAAATATATTGTTATTTGAAAATTAAAATGATTATTTACTGTTTGTGTTATTACATATAAGATATACTGTTTCTTCCTTGCCTGCGAGAACTTGAGCATAAGGCTGTCGATAAGGGGTGTGAAATTTCCTTTCGCTTTTTGGTGGGAACCGTTTCATTCCCCTTTCTCATGGACAATACGGAAAAGGAAATATGGAAAGTAGGTGGAAGATCCCAAAATAATGTATATAATAATTCAAGTATTAGATTAATATTATAAAAAATGAATAATAGATATGTATAGATAAAATAAATTGTAAAATAATAATAATGAAATTGTAAATGATTAAAGAAAGTGGAGGAAATTTTTTTTCATGGTGATGGAATATGAAGGATAGATTGGAGATAAAAAAATATGAGTGTAGAAAAGATGAAGTGTAGGGAGAAAAAAGTGAATTGATGTGATAGATATAGTTAAAAAGTAAGAAAATTTCTTGTGGATAGCTAAGTAAGGTGGCTTCAAATCTCAACAAAACACATGTTGGCTGTCTGGAGTCAGTGGCATTAGACAGTACCACACCTTGCTTAACAATGTTCACACCTTGCTTAACAATGTTGGTCTTATTCCTCAAACTATTAACCAGATCCAATCTTCTGCGGTTGAAAGCAGGAATGCATGTCCCATCAGATCACGACAATTACCCGATAAATTTTCTAGTTCATATTGTTATGTCCAGAACAATATGATTAAAATTGATTATGTCCCGATAGGATTAAAATTCTAACGGCTTAGATTACTTCATCATAAATGTTTATTAATTAAAAAGCTAATTGATCTAGACCGTTAGATTTTAATCTAACGATCACAAACAAAAGTCCGGACATAAGAAATTTCTGTCTAGACATAATAGTAACAGTCTTTACTAGAAAATTTTTCTATCGTTCAATATTATTTCATAATCCGAACATTAGTATTATTACGTTTCTTTTGTTACATTGGGGAGTCCAGTAAACTAAAAGTTTTACCACCCAATCATAAGTTTAAAAATAGAATCTCAAAAGAAGATTTGATCGAAGACATAGTAAACACAAGCAGTTAAAAATCTTCTAACCTGCAGCGCTTCAGTCTCTTATGCCATCAGCAATCTTACGATCGTCACCATTAATTTAATATAGTCATGTTCCCTCAGTTACAGTTCTTACAGGCCGACTTATTCCAAAGAAGCAGAGCATTTATTCTATATCTATATATATATCATGAGGCACAAGCAAACCAACCGCTCACAGATTCTTGAGGAAAATAATGTATATGTATTGCACTTCTCTTTAGCTGCAGCAACGACGAACAAAGCAGTATCTTTATTTAAGACCGTTAGCATCCAAAACTGAAGTGGGCGACTCGTCATTTTTAGTATCAATGGCGTCTCTTCTTTCCAAGAAACTTGGCTGATTGGTAGAAGATAGAAGCCGTGCCCACATTCTGTCTGTGATCACCACTTTGTTCTGCCTTTCGTTGATTCTCTGAAAAAAAAAAAAACACAAAAAGGATGGACGATAATGCAACAGTTTTAGAGAAAGCTCTATCAGTTGAACGGCCGGATTCGCACTCCGATTACTATTACTTACATGAAAGGGTATGTAGGAGTGCCTGCCATTCACTGGGCCGACGGTAAAACCCGTATACCCTGCCATGGCTCCATGCACTGCACTCTGGGCGAGAAGGGTGCAGTAAACATTGTCTGATGCATTGCTAGGAATAGCACGAATCATGTATGTCGGATCTAGAACAAACATTTTTACGTTAAAAACTAACTCAGCACCTCCATATTTTTGAGTTGTTGCCTAAATGAAGGGAGATACAGATAACATGGCTGTTCAGGACTCACCTATATACTTGAGATTGATTGACATCTTACTATGGTTAGCAAAGTGAGCCTGCAAACAAAAAAATCGGTGAACAATAAGTTCCTGAAAAAACTTCAAGTGCTGAATTTTAGGTGCAGAATAAATGAGTTATGTGTCGAATTCTAATTATGATCTTTAGATTTAAGTACTTGATCACAATCTCGACGGTCGTGATTAGAATTCAGTACATAATTCATTTATTCGGCACCAAACGTTCGGCACCGTAACCTTACTCGAATCGCATACCTTAATGCTTTGTGATATCCAGAGGCCAACGTCTTGCAGTAGCTTGTTACCGGAAGCATCTTGCTGATCTGCAGCCCTTATGCTCTCAGTAAGTAGCTCCTGCCCTGCACCTTCAGCTATGACAATCACCATGTGTCCGTGTTCCTTAAGTCGCTTCTCTATATATTCAAATAGTCCTCCAGGACCTTCGAGGTAGAACGGCGACTCAGGAATGAGGCAGCAATCCACATCACGACTGGCGAGTGTCGCATACATTGCAATAAATCCTAAAACAGACAACAGAAGATCAATGCTAAAAATATTCAAAAGAGGGGTTATGTCTGCCAGATTCACAACCAGTAGTTCATCAGATAAACACCGAAAAAGAGCAGTGTTACCCATATGATGTCACAGGACAAAAAGCTTAAATTCTATAGACATTTGAAAGTATACCACTGTATCTTCCCATTAACTTGACTAGACCAATGCCATTTTCAATACTTGTAGCTTCAACGTGTGCAGCAGTGATAGCACGCTCAGCCTCTTCAACCGCAGAATCAAAACCAAACGACCTGTCGATTACCTGCAGGAGAATTTGCATACAAAATATTCATATTGGAAGAGGAAGTTGTAAATAGTTGTTTCCCATATATCACATTAAACAGAATAACTACCAGAATGTCATTGTCGATAGTTTTGGGGATTCCTGCAACTGCGACCTTCAAACCACGTCTTCTGATTTCCTAAAGAACCAAAAAGAAAATCCCAAGTTGAGCTGTACGATTAGGAGAAATTTTCTAGTGAGGACACTATGTGCCGGACTATTCCGAATTCTAATTTTGACCGTAGGATTTTAATCTGCCGGTCAGGATTAAACAATCATTTAACTTAAGTGATCTAATCCTGGCTGTCAGATCAACAGTGGACGGTCAGGATTAGAATTCAGGATGTATGGCTAACCTTTCCGGCACATAGTGTCACCGACTAGAAAATTTTCTTTAAGACTTTAAAGAACTAGCAAAACCAGGACGAACCTCAAAAATGACAGCTGCTCCCTTCTGAGTTCCATCACCTCCAATTATGTAGACCTGAAGATGGATATTCAATCACAGAATGAGGTTTGTTCTGGATCTATATGTATTAGAAACATCAGTAGGTTTCTTAATGATTACCTGGTTGATACCACGGTCTTGAATGCTGTCAACGATCTTCTTCGTGTCATGACCACCGCGCGACGTGAGCAAAATAGTGCCCCCTCGTTTGTGTATGTCATTCACACTGCTTGGGGTAAGAGATATAGTGTTTCTGGAGTAAAACCCAGAATACCCTCCCTACAAAGTTTACTTATTCAAATCAACTATGTTGATTGAAAATTTACAGAACTTGAGTTTTTAAAATTTTCCAGCACTATGTTAACCAGATGATCATGAGATACGATCAGAAATCTGCTTACTTTTATTCCGAGAACTTTCTTTACACCGTACATATGATGCAAACCACATACTATTTCTCTGATAACTGTATTCAAGCCAGGACACAGCCCTCCACATGTGACAATGCAGGCATGTACATCATCAGACTCAAAGTAGACCTGAAAGATATCCCAATTACTTTTCCTAGCATAAGATAAGTTCCATGACAGATACGAACACAACAGTAAGGCTCACGCACCCTTTGGCGAGGACCTGCACGTCGAAAATGAATGCCCCGAGGAGTATCTTTGTGCACAACAATCTATCAAACAAAATAAAAAATATGTTTAATAAATCAATGTTCCACAAGAAGATGTCCAGTTTACTACTAGTGAAGTCATATTCTCTAGATAACAACTTATCACATGTACTGACCTTCTCTGCAACGGTGTCATCATAGTCCACAAAATACTGCCTGCCAAGGAAAGCAATTGAACTCATGTAAATAAACGACCAGCCTAATCAAATACTAAGTAGAAAACAAACCCCCTTCTCTCTAGGCTCGGATCTCGTGTGCGCAGGTGCGCCAATTTAAATAGGAAGATCTGGGTTACTCACGTTAAAACGAACCCAAGTTAATAGATTATAGATTGGTTCTTCGTTAAGTCTTTAATCTGCGTGGCACAATATTCCAACAACTACCAAACAGTGCAAAATTAGGTGAAGATCAACTAATGAAACGAAAAATGAACTTGCCTAACAGCTGAGTATGCACAATTGTCTTGCAATGGATTTGGATAAGTCTGTGAACAACAACAGAAATAGAAACACACAATTCAAGTTGCGGGACAGATTGTAAAAAAACCATCAAATTAAATTTTCCCTACCGGAAGATGAGGGAGGTAATCAGACAAGTGAGGAACGTCCTGCAGAATGTAACCAGACTCCCCAGTAACGATTTTCGACAGGGAATTGCTTTCAGAACCCATAAAACGCGAGATGCACAAACCCGTTTCTTCACTCTCCAAACTCAAAATTCTTCTAATAAACCGAAGGATCAATCAAGGAAACCGTTTACCCTCCGCCCCAAAACTGCGAAGCAATCATTTTTAGAACCAAAGTCACACTTCTCCTCAGTCTAATACATATTCATCACATAAACCAAAACGATATATATATATATATATATATATATATGCTTATTCCAGTACCTGCCTCAAGTTCTAGATGATTTGTGGGTTTGAAGTAGATTGTTCTGAGTTTTTCTGAAGGGGGTTATCAAAGGGGTAAAAAGACCAGAAATGAAAAGGGTCGAAGATTTATTTTAGTGGGCAATCACGAGCGATTTGAGTTTATAGGCGAGACAGGGGAGAAAGGGAAGAAAAAAGCAAACTTTCTTTTTACTGAAATCGAATGTAAAATCTGCAAGAATCGGGCTGCCAGGATTTCTTGCTACAGGGTCCAATGTAATAATTTGGGGCTTTAAATCATACTTGAAAAACTCGGTTTGTTTCTGCGTTTCTGGGAAGGTACGGCGAGTTACTTCTGGATGCTTTGAAGATTCTTTTGTGCTTCCAGATTCTGTTCTACGACTTGAAATGTGACAATGCAGGAAAGCTGACTTCCAAAGGACCGGCGTGATATCGTGATGTGGTAATATAATTGTAAATATAAATAAAATTTATTGTCTGCCAATGTTGTTAATAAAATACACTTTTTCGAACAATTTCCGATTTTATTTCGATGGAATTTTCGCATCTGCCTTATGTGACCAGACTCAGGGCTACGATGGGAAGGTCAATCGACGATTTTTTTTTAATCTCGGACGTTATATCCTAGACAATGGCCTTTATATCCTGAATTCTAATCCTGATCGTTCATTTGTTGATCAAACGGCCATGAGTGAATCACTTAGTTTTTAAATACTGTTTATCCTGACCATTAGATCAATAATGGATGATCATGATTAGAATTTGGTTAGATCCACCGTCCGGGACTAAAAAATTTCTAGGTCAATAAAACCCTTTTACTTTTTTTATTTGATTTTGCTTTTTTATGGCAATTTCAATTGTTTGTAAATTGAAGAAGTTATCACCTAGGACCTAAGCTAGGACACTTTAATTAAAATACAATATATGAGAAATGATAATTTTTCAATAAAAAATAATATAATAATTATTAATATTAGTCTTGATAGTTGTCATTGGCGAAAGATCTGAAAAAAAAAATTGAAGCTAGAAAGTTGGCGTTAAATTCCTCAGTCTAGAAAGTAGATTTTATATATTTTCCCGTTAAATTCCTTATTTGGCCGGTGAAATAGATAGGAAACAATTATTTTAAGACGTTGACCCCCCAAAAAAGTGAAAATGTTAGAATATGGATCCAGTTAAATAGATGTAATTTAGTCGAAACGACTTTTTTTTTGTAAATTATTAATTTGTAAGTCCGTTAAGAGGCGGACCTACGAAGAACTGTGGAGGGTACATGCCCCCTTAAAATTGATACAAAAATGAATAGTTTATGAGATTTTCAAGAAGGTTACAGAAATGGGATAATTTATTCTATAACTTATGGTGCATTATTATTCTCCGTAATATTAGTTTATGGGGTTTAAAAAGAATTATAATATAATATTTTATTAAATTTAAAGCATTAATTACTTTTTTAAATAAATGTATATAATATAAATTAATTCTATTATTCTTTTAATGAAGCTAAATATATATATCTATTGTTACTTTAATAAATTCAGTGAATACAAATTTTATATCATTTTTTACAAGTGAAATTAAAATACAAAATTAATTTTGAAATTATCGTGTGGTTATAACCTTAGAATCGATCATCAATTTGGCAAACATATATGGTTAGACATAATAGATCCTATGGTCAGTTTTACGGTGGTCAGTTTTTCCTTGCGTGGACAATTTTTTCAATTAACCATCCGTTTTCGAAATT
>JAOYMZ010002384.1:0-24528 GCA_025802335.1 Pinguicula primuliflora | reverse complement strand
CAAATTTATAAAAGTACCCATTATTTTTTGCAATACCGGGTACGTACCCGTGGCGTATCGGTGCCGTACCGGTACCCACGGGGTACCCGGTACGGGTACTCCATCCTAGATGGGGTACCCGGTACGGGTACTCCATCCTAGATGGAGTACCCGTGCTTCGTAGTGTTGAATTTTCAACAATTCATTAGGTTTGCTAACCTTATTGATTTCCCTCTTCAAAAAATTCAATTTACCTGATATATTGGACACAATTCAAGTTGTAGCTGCATTGATAGATTCTTATTATCTGATGGTTGGGTTCAGAAGTCGCCTGAACTATATCAATACTCCCTGGACAGATCAATATTTGATCACTGCCCTATTGTTCTGAAATCAGAGGCATTAAACTGGGGACCAAAGCTTTGTAATACACTTAATAGTTGGAACTCAGTGGCAGGATTTTCTGAATTGGTCAGCAAAGAGTGGAGTGAACTGCTGCTGAAAGGCAGCAAAGGCTATGTGCTTCATCACTCTTTGAAGACTCTAAGAAGGAAACTCAGCATATGGAACAAAATATGCTATGGGAACATTGCCTGAATTCACTGCAAACAGAAGTGTCTGAGTTTGATATCCTGACATAACTTCGACTTATGACTCCAGATGAAATATCTTGAAAGAAAACATGCTGGACAGAACTACAAAAGTCTCTCCTAGAAAAAGAGCTGCTTCTAGCCCAAAAATCGAGATCTAGATGGATAGTAGAAGGAGATCAAAATTCCAAATATTTTCATTCGAGAATCAACTTTAACAGAAGGAAAAGTCACATTAGAGGATTTTTCATTGATAATATATGGTGCAGTGAAGTCAAAGAGGTTAAAGAGGGTATTACTGACCACTTCAGGAAACAGTACTCATGCGAGGATTGGGATAGACCACAACTTGATACACCAATTGAACGACAACTTTCTGAGGATGAAAATCAAATGCTTATTGCTGAATTCTCAGAGGACGAGATACATTCAACTGTCATGAGTTGCTCTCCCCAAAAAAGTCATGGATATGATGGATATAATTTCTCCTTCTTGCAGAAACAGTGGCAAACTGTGAAAGACTCATTTATTCATTTCATTCAAGAGTTTCATCATACTGGACGCATAGCCACAGGGTTATCCTCTACTCTCATCACTTTGGTGCCTAAGAATGGGAACCCCATTTCCATGGATCATTATCGGCCTATCTCCTTGATAGGTTGTGCATAAAAGATTCTCTCAAAACTTCTTGTTGCAAGATTAAGCAAAGTTATTGGCTCAATTAACTCACCTAACCAGTCTCGATTCAAAGGGCGACAAATATTTGATGGTATATTGGCTGCAAATGAGGTAATTCACCCGTATAAATGGGGCAAACAGACTCTACTTCTGCTGAAGGTTGATTTCACTAAAGCCTTTGACACCATCAACTGGAAATATTTGTTCCATATGCTGAAAAAATTCAACCTCTCGGAGAAATGGATATCCTGGATGGTGGAATGTGTTTCTTCTGCCAGAGCTTGTGTGGTGATTAATGGTAGTTGTCGAGATGACTTTAAACAGCAGCGTGGTTTAAGACAAGGGGACTCTCTTTTTCCTTTCTTATTCTTGATTGCAGTTGAAGGGCTGAGTATGTTGACAAACAAAGCTGAGGATACATATCATATGCAGGTTCATCAGTTAATCACCTTCAATATGCAGCCGATACCCTTCTTATGATTGCACGAACAAAGCAGGAAATTTTAGTGGTGAAAGGAATATCACATACTTTTGAACTTATCTCTTGCCTCTCTGTAAACTTTTTGAAGAGTAATCTCTATGGCATCAACATTCCTCCTGCCTCTATTGATATATATGCAGTTTCACTCAACTGTCAAACAGAAAAACTTCCAATTCACTATCTGGGATTACCGGTTGGAGACAATCCCAGCAAGATAAAAATACGGGACAAGCTTATCTCGGATATGAAAGGACATCTGTCGAAATGGGATAACCATTTCCTATCTATAGCCGGGAGGATAATATTGATTAAGTCTACTCTATCAAGCCTCACGTTATACTACCTGAGTATATTCACAACACCAGTTGTGGTGATAAAGTGAATGACGAAAGTTATAACGAAGTTTCTATGGAGGAAAACACCAGATGGACGTCGTGCTATACACTGGATCAGCTGGGATGATATATGCCTTGAAAAAGTTGCAGGAGGACTGGGGTTCAAAGATTTCTCTTCTATGAATATTGCTCTTCTAACCAAGTGGCTATGGAGACTCAGGAAAAATCCACATAGCCTGTGGGCAAGACTGATCAGATCGAAATATTTGTCTGAATACGACCATCAAGCGGAGTTTTACCTCATCTCCCTACCTGAAAACGTCTCAAAAACATGGAAAGATATATGGTATACATATGCTACTGGATCCTGGCTCGCATCAAATCTGAGCATGCAGACAGAGGCAGGAGACAAATATCTCTTTTGGCATACTAACTGGACAAAACAAGGATGCCTGGAAACACAATTTTCTGAACTGTATCGGCTGTCTGACTCTAAGAAGATCATAGTACAGGAAGCTATGAATAGAGGAGTGATCAACATGGAAACAACTCTACATTTCAGACGCCCGTTGAGAGCATGGGAAGAGGAACGTTTGGTTATGCTAAAACAACAGCTGCAACACCGTACACTCCTCCAAGATGGCGAGGATACATGGAAGTGGTTGGGTGACCCCTCGAGCTGCTATACCATGGCTTCAGGATACAAAATGATTCAACATGTGCTAACCATGAATGAAACTATTGTGGATAGGAGTTCCCTAGCTTTTGCGTGGACGAAACTGCCACCAAAAAAGATCCAAACATTCACATGGCGAGCACTTCAAGGAAGAATTGCAACTATTGAGAATCTGCAGCTCAGAGGAAAATAGTTTGATGAACCAATTAGTCGTTGTATATGGTGTGCCTTACAGATTGAGTTTGTCAGTCATCTGATTATTAACTGCTCTCATGCACAAGATATATGGACTGAGGTTTATTCTTGGTTGCAAGTAGCTCCTATCACTGAGTCTGAAGTGCAGGGACACCATACTACATTCAGTAAGTTACTAAGACCCTGTTTGTAAGTTCTGCTAAAAAATAGCTTTTGGCTTTTCAATTGCAGAAGTCTTTTTTACACTGTTTGCGATTTTGACTTTTGGCGGTGGACTGACAATGGAAAAGCCCCCAAAAGCCCAAAAGTCAAAAGCTCTCTTGGAGTAACTTCTGGGAGGCTTAAGGCTTTGACAATTTTGTAATTATTTAAAAAATCACTTTTAAGATAATTTTGTCTATATACAAATCGATAATACCAAAATACCCAAAAAAATTCCGCATTATATTCATTTTGTTACACTATTTTTTTTAAGTTTTGCCACAGTAAAGTTCCCCACTGTAAACATTTTATAACTTCCTTATAAAAATAATTTTTTTAAAAAGTTCTCTCAAAAGCTAAAAGCAGTTTTTCAGTAGAACTTACAAACATGACCTAAATGGAAAACTGGGGAAGCTAGTAGCACCTGCTCTTTGACAAGCCATTGCTTGGCTTTTGTGGATTGAAAGAAAAAGTGTTCGTTTTGAAACTAAAAGCATTGAGGACGTTTTGGATGTGGCAAAGAAATCAATGTGGTTGTGGCTAGAGGCACATCACTTAAAGCTACCAGCAATCACTTTGAACGATTGATTACATGATCTGCGTAGTTCTATTATGTAGTCTATTTATGTAACTAGCGTGATACTATCGTTGTATATATTTTTTTGAGTGGAATGAAATCTCTTAATTACAAAAAAAAATCAGTTATATTATAACTTATAATCCGAAATAAAAATTTAAAAATAATATATATATATATATATTATATTATTTGAATAAAAAATATTATTTTATTATTATTCTTTTGATATAAAGTACCAGGATCTAGAGAAGGTATGATTTTCGAGTGCCGAACCCTATCCTGCCGAAAACAATATTATTGTGCCGAATTCTTTTAATGTCCGTTCGATCTGTATCCAACGGTCCACTGTGTTTATCATTAAAAAAATAGCATGTGCCGATGTTTCTCTCTGATCTCTTTCTCCTTCTCTATCCCGGTCTCTATCCAGGCCATCATCTTCATCTGCAATTCCAAATCGGCAATTCCAGATCTCGGCTTAACCTTACAGATTCCTACAATTCCAGGTCTCGGTCCAGGCCATCATTTTCCAACGAGGGAATCCAAATGGGTGGTGGAGACAGAAATAGAAGCAAATCTGTAGAAAATGAAATCTTTTTCACGGTTCGTTCCGTGTCTTCTTCTATTGAAGCCATTAGAGCCAACTATTGTATGTTATTATTGATTCAATTTCACTGATTTTATTTTTGTTGTTGGATTATTTAGAGAGAGAACATGAGGTTGCAGATAAAAGGGCTTAACATTCACATGAGCTTGCAGATGAAGGAAAATCAGGAGCTTGCAGATGAAGGAAAAACAGGAGCTTGCAGATGAAGGAAAAACACAACTCGCCAAAAAAATAAAGACTCAGTACAATCCGGCTGCAATGAAAACCCGTGGATCCGGGTCGTGACCGGCACGTGCTATTTTTTAATGGAAACCGTAGTGGCCGTTGGATCTGTATCCAACGGCTACTAAAAGAGTTCGGCATGATAATGTTGTGTTCGGCAAGGGAGGGTTCGGCACCCGAAAAAAACACCTAGATAAGATGTCCCAAATACCCAAACCCAATAAAAAAAAAAGCTTGAAACCACGGTCAAGATTAGAAAGCATAGTGCGTGCTAAAAAAAAAGATTAGAAAGCATAGTTGGAAAATATCCAAATCAAAATATCACAAGTACGCTTATTTCAATGGTAGTTGTTACGGAACAGGTTTCTATATCTGAATTCTGAACCTGCACTAAGATATTACCTTCCTGCTGGCCGGCAACGCCTGAGGGTTGAGAACATGTCCATGAAGGACTATAACTAGTTGAAGACCATGTTTATATAATCTCTGTTTCGAACAAAAAGATCCAGAGGATTTTTCAGGACTGAGCCATCTCTTGTATGGACTACGAAAATCTTGTTTCTATGAGTTCAACCTGAGCAACTGCTTCATTAATTGCATCGACGACATCCAGTTTTCCAATGCTGACTGCCTCATCCATGGGAGTTCTCTCGTGGCTAATTATAATCCAAAATGATATATCAATTAATCAAGTTGATAAAATGCTTGAAAAAAGAATCACAATCATGTCATACCTGTTAAGCAATGAGACATTGGCTCCGGCAAGTATCAGATATTTGATAACCTGTAAAAGCCAATAGATTCTTGAGTTTGGTATATCATATATGGTATATACATAATACAACTGAACGACCAGGTGCATCATTGTAGGAGACTAAGTAGTTCGCACCTCAATGTGACCATTCAGACAAGCCCAATGAAGGGGCGTATTCATCTCCACATTACATGCACTGACATCCTGTTCCCAAAACATGGTGGTAAGTCATTGTTTACAGCCCCAAAAGAAGTAATGTTGAAGAAGAAAGTGACAAGCACATAAACACTGAACTGCCCATGCCATTCATCAAAACTCAAATTTGAACTTCCCAAACCTTACTTTTTTCAAAATTCCTTGCAAATGCCTAACCTAAGGTCGGTTTCAATGCTTATATAATAACAGAATAACTCCTTAAAACCTTTAATGGCGGCACAAAGGTAATATCATAGTAAGGAATAGCCGATGAAAGCGTTTCTCTCCAACACAAGAACACTATGCAATCCAACAAGTAAAAAAAGTTACCAAAGTTTCTCACCGCTCCATTCCTGACAAGATATTCAACTATATCAAGATGTCCATTTGCTGAAGCCATATGCAGTGCTGCAAAATGAAATAACATGATATCTAAGGGACCAAACCAACTGGACAACTAAGAAAACCATAACCATGACATAACAAACTTCAAATAAAGAGAATACAGAAAAAATTACAAAGGAGAAATCAAACCTGTGCATTCTTGTGAGTCCTTTGAATCCAAAGAAACACCAATAGATGCTATGCTCGTTAAATAATCAATATCGTCATATCTGGCAGCCTGTACATCAATAAAGTGAAGAAGTTACTAATCATGATTTTTAGCTTAACCATAAATTTAGAATAACGAAACATTTAACGCAATCGATTAGAAGCTTCAGGAGTGAGGAAACAGGGCACCTCAAGCAAAGCTTCTACAACATCAGCTGTAGTTTCCTCCGGCGGCTGCTTCACTCTGTTCAGCTCCGCTCCCATTCCTACTCTTCGTCTGTGCGTGCCATGAAATCCGAGATCCTAGTTCGGTTGGACACTGGTATGAATTTGTGATTCACATAAGCAAGAGAACGATCGTACGGGAAGATGAACGGCATCGTACTGGGATGCTACTACGGCAATTCGTGTTGGAGGAGGAAATGGAATCGTCAAATGAAATGTAATCGCGAAAAATGATATGGAATCGTGTATGAAGAAGGAGGGTACTGATGTAATTTCAAGTTTACTCAGGATTTCTGTTAACCCTTTTGGCAGAAGGGACAAAAAATGGAAGTTGTCCTGCGATTGATCCTGCACGGAGAGTAAAGCCCGGGCAGATCATTTAAAAAAAACGGTTACCAAACGGTGTGCTGACAGGGACAACCCCGAATCCCAAATTTAACCCTTGCAAACCTGGATACCAAACTGAGTCGTAGAGTCTTCAGGCTTTGGGTTATACTGTATTATGATAGTCGGTTCTGTGTCTATCTGCGACAGTGGCTTTCCTGTATGGTTAGTTCCAAATTTCTGCAGAGTTGTATCTAGTTTTTCATTCCTGAACAAATTGATATACAGTTTATTTTCCCCAACACATATCCCCTTCAACTCTGAGAGTAGTTCTAACGGGTTAATCGTTTTTGCAAAACGTACAAAGCCATATCTTTTACCTTTAAATATCAGATGAGGGGGGGCATGAACATCTCTCACCTGCCTGTAAGCATTAAAGAACTTCTAGATTTCAGTTGCAGACCAATCCTGTGGTAAGTTAGCCACATATAACGATATCGCATTCGCTCTCAGTTTTTCAATGAACACCGGCAACTTCTGTTCACTCTTGGAGCTCTGTCCACCTTTTGAAGGATTGGCTGCTGTCGATGGTGGCGTTTTCTTCTTACCCACAACCTCGGTCTAGGGTTGTCCCGCACTCAACGGGTCTATTAGTACGTCGGTTTACATTTCAGGGATAGAATCCGAATTTTCTTGTGTGGTCGCCTTCACCTCAGTTGTTGTTTTGCGTTAATTAGCCGGTAAGAGCAGCCAATTGCGACCGAAAATGACCGCAAGTCAAAAAATTTCCAGTAGGTTTTCAAAAATGCATCGTGAGTCGGGCCCCTTTTTCAGGTCAATTGCAGAGAGTTGGAGAGGTCAGGACTTAAATTCCTCCAATCCAGTCCGACGATTGGTGGTCTTCAACTTCAACTCCGGTGGTTCACCGTGCATCCAGGGCTAGGGTTCGGCTAGGCCGACGCTAATGGAAGTTCCTGCTCAGGGCTTCTTCTTAACTGTATTTATTTAAAAGAATAGCAAGTTAGTACATTCTAATATGGAGGTTGAAATTGAATAGCTTTACATATCTTTTTTTTACATCCTATATGTAATGTATTTTTTTGCAAGTATAAATTTCTGAATTCAATCATAAATATAGCATTGTTATAAGTTGTACCATTAGGCTGGAGTTTAGAGACCCATACCTCTTGGTTGGGCGACATTAATGTAAGGTCGCTGACCTTTTCCGACCAGCGCACCCTGATCCAAATGAATAAGTGCTATCATACATTAGGTTTGTGCACATTAAATCAAATCAAACCAAACATACACAATAAATCTCGTCCTTAGGTAAGGTCTGCAGAAGGTAGGATGTACGCAATCATACTCTCACCCCTCAATAGGATGAGAAGATTGTTTCCGTAGAGACTCAGCTAAAAAAAAGTAATAATAATATAATACAAAAAATACTAATAAAAAAGGAGAAACAAAGATAACTGAAATAACTACTTATCTCAACCATGCAATACCTACATACCGAAATAAATAAATATCTACACAAATATGAACAAACTAAATGACTGCATTCTACTCTTGATAGATGAAATACAATTAGATGCAACCAACCCACTAGTATGTCCCACTTATTTCTATCACTCTAAAGCTCAATAAGCAAATAACTACTCTATATAGTCTTGTGTATATTTAACCGTAATATGACGTCTCCAACTCGTCCTATCAGATGTCATGTCCTCGTAGAAGTTTAATCCTGCTAAATTTAGCCGAATCTGCTCATCTCATGTCCTCTTAGGTCTCCCTGCCCTCGTCGCCATTCGACTTGTAATCCTACGATTCTCCCGACTGACTCGTTCAAACTCCTTCTTCCCTCCCTCAGTTTGGCACTTATAGGTGCGGTAACTAGTGTATCTCTAAAGACCCCATTTGGAATCTTATCTAATTTCGTGCGACCACACATCAAGTAGCCCAACACTCTGACCTGTAGAGCATCGCCGGTCTTATAACCGTTCTATAAAAATTTTCCTTTAACATGAGTCAGACTTTTTTATCGCATAATACTCAAGTAGCCGACCACCATTTCATCCATCCGACCTTGAGGTGATGGATAATGTCGTCTTTCACTCATCCATCATTTTGTATGATGGATCCTAGATATTTGAAATTATCTTTCTGTTGGAGGGTCTGGTTCGCAATCGTAACTTCCATTCTACTTTTCTCTTTTTCATTGGCAAAATTACATGTCATATACTCCGTCTTCGAGTGACTCAATCGGAGACCCTTTGCCTCAAATATCTCTCTCCAACGCTCCAACTTAGCATCGACCTCCTCCTTCGTCTCAGCCACTAAGATAATATCGTCTTCAAACAACATACACCATGGTACCTAATCTTGTAGATTCGGAGAGAGCACATCTATAATTACCGCGAAAAGAAACGAACTCAGTGTTGACTCTTGATGCGATCCTATATCCACTAAAAATACTTTATTTCTCCAATTGGGGTCTGCACACTAATCTTTGCTCCCTCATATAGATTTTGTGTAGCCTTCACTTACATTCATGTGACCCTCTTGGTTTCTAAATATTCCCAAATAACCTCTCGTGGTATAGTGTCATATGCCTTCTCTAGGTCTATAAAAACCGTATGGAGATTCCGTCTACGTGTTTGATATTTCTCCAGTAGTCGTCTGAGAAAATGGATTGTTTCCATCGTCGATCTCCCTGGTATAAAACCAAATTGGTTCTCCTTCACCTGCACTTCTCCTCGTAGTCTAAGTTCAATAACTTTCTCGCACAATTTCATAATGTGACTTAGGATTTTAATACTCCGATAATTGCCACATTATTGCACATCCCCTTTATTCGTACAGAGTGGAACTACTACGCTACTTCGTAACTCTTCTGACATCTTTCCTGTCGTCTGAATAATGTTAAAAAGAGTCGTTAGTCACTTAATTCCTATGTCTCTTAAACACTTCCACACTTCAATCGCTATGTTGTCCGTCCATATTGCTTTCACACCTCCCATTTTACTAAGGGCTCCCTTCACCTCTTCTATCGATATCTGTCTAACCACACACTGATTTATGGGTCGGTGCACCTCTCCATTCCCTACACAACTACTATATTCACGTGTCTCGTTAAACAATTTACTAAAATATTATTCCCACCTCTCTATTATATCCATTCCGAGAAAGGAGTTTTTCCTTTTTCATTCTTGATAAATTTAACAATATCAATATCATCACTCTTCTAATCTTGTATCTTTGCAAACATGTATGTATCTTGTGCTCCCTCCTTAGTATTCAATCTCGTATACATACCCTCATAGGTCTTGCTTTTAACTTCTGCTACTACCCTTTTTGCTTCAATCATTGCATGACGGTACGCCTCTTTTCGTTGCATCCTCTCTCCATCCCCATTTGCTACCATAAGTTGCCTAAATCTATTTTGTTTGGCTTTAACTTTAGTTTGCACCTCCTCACTCCATCACAATGCTTCCCTGCCAAGCCTTGTGCCCGAAACCCGAAAAAAAAGAAATTCGAGACAGGCACGGGCCCTAAAAAAGGTCTCGAACCTAGTTCTATTTTAAAATGGGACATGCCCGAAGTCCGAACTAAAAATAATAAAATATTAAAAAAATATTTAATTATATATATTTTTTGTCGATGAAAAAATTATTTAATTATATGTATTTTTCCAAAACTATTGGGTATTTGCTATAAAAAAAAACTACTGAACATCGAATTAGTTGGTTTGTGTCAAAGATTTAAGCTTTTTTTAAGCTTTGCTGTTGTAATATCTAGGTTGTGATTGTGCAGTTATGTTATCTGAATCTTGTGAGACCCAACTCCGGCAAATATCACTTGTTCTTTTCATTCATCTTCTAATTCATCATTCTTCAAACTCTGTTTCGATTCCTAGACTTTTCAAGCCCTTATCCTAGTAGAATTTAAGAGTTTTAATTTTCCCGATTCAGATGAAAAAGAAGTTGAATTTCAACAAGGTTGTTTTAATTCGGGCCTCGGGATAGGCCCGATGTCCGTCCCGAGGACCAAGTTTTGAAAAATTCGGGACGGGATCGGGCCCAAAATTTTGGGCCCGAATCAAAACGGGACGGGATTGGGATTCAGCAAATCCCGATCCACAATCTCGAATACCCACCCCTAATTCGGAGTTTCGTATCAACTTCTAGGTTAATGCACATTATAAGGACCAATTTCGTAAATTGCATCTGTTGTGTGAGTTTTTAAAAAACTCTTTAATTCTGGTAATAGTGTGAAGTATAATGTATTCTAATATATCTATAGTTAATGACACTTTATTTTGAAAAATTGCTAAGTTCCTTATCGTCAACCATTTCCACATTGTGATTGAAAAAAGAAGAGTTCCCTTCTTATCAGGGACAAAAAAATCAGGACAATGACATTCTATTAGGGACAACCAAATCTGAACCATACAATTTAATCCACAGGTCCATCATGTCTTTCCAACCAAAAGAGCTGCAAACTTTCTCTCACATACAACCCGAACACTTCTTCTCTCTCGGTCACTAAGTCTGAAATAGAGGGAAAGCAGAAAGACTCATCAAAGACCAGAGAAAGAGGTTTTTAATGTTGCTCAACAACCACCCATGAGTCTCTTTCCTGCTTCCATTTTCTGTGTGAGCTTTCTCTCCAAGAGGCTGACCATTTTTCTCTTTCTTGAAATTTTCTTTGGTCGTTGCTCTCTGTTTTTCCCATTGAACTATCACTACCAGAATACTCCAATTTAGACACAGTAGAAGAAAACTTGTTAAAACAAACTACCAATCTCCATCTCCAATTTTATTTACAACAAAGACAAACCAAATAAAATCGCACAATCTTCTAATCCCTAATTGCAATTGCAAACATTTCTCCATCAATTAACCAAACTCTCACAATCACCAGCAATTTCTCATTCCGAAACCCAACTACGAATCCTAACAGTGCTACAACGCCCCTTGATATCCAACAGATGGCTCCTCTTGGCGTCCATAAACACCCCCACAAGCTCCTCCATCTCCTCGTCGATGCATCTCTTCTTTTTTCCATTTGCATGTGTTGCAGATGAGAGAGAAAAAAATATAAGTTTGCAACCTTTTGGTATGAAAGACACTAAATTACAGTTTAATGGTGTACCGTTGGATTAAACTGTATGGTTCAGATTTGGTTGTCCCTGATAGAATGCCATTGTCTTGATTTTTTTGTCCCTAATAAGAAGGGAACTCGAAAAGAGAATAGGCCAGTTGACAACATGATTCGTATGATTGAGATTTAAATTGATCCAGTGCACGGGAGAGTTACAAGTCCAAAAATCATACGATAAAAGATAGCCCAAGTCCTAATCCGATACAATTTTTAATGGTGAAAACTCATAATTGGTCCAAAATTGTTGTTTAAAAGTTGTACATTATATAACTACCAAAAAATGGTGAAAACTCATTAATCCTGACGGGTTGTCCTAGTTGTTGAGGACCTGAATCTCATAATTGGAGGTGCAGGTTTGAATCTCATTTGGAGCAAACAATTCGTTTGAGCCACGACCGCGGGCTTTGACCCGAGTTTTGCCCTGTTCGTTGGTGGGGGTCGTCGCGTATGAACCCTCTATTAAGACTAATCAGACCCGAAGGACTTGGATCCCCACAGAGTTGCCAAAAAAAATAACTACCAATTTTTTTTGTCAATTATAGCAATTCTCGTTGAATTTTTTTGATAGGTATAATTAGTATGTTTTATCTTGTCCCCGTTGGTATGATTGACTATTTTGGACATATTTAATTAATCTTTTTCTAAAACACTCTGAACTAGAAAAAATTGGGCACAATTCTCGTTGAATTGATACAAAATCTTCGTTTACATTTCTCAATAAATATATTTTTAATCACTTAATTCTAAACCCTAAACCCCAAACCCCGAAATCCAAATATCCATATCGATGCGTCTTTGATCTGAAATTTTCGTATCAAAAGAAAGGACAGAACAGAGAGAAAAAGGCGTGAAAAACGTACGGCCGAAGCAAGCCAGTTCTTCCCTGTCCTGCTACCGGCGACCCAATGGCCGTTATTTATCGGCGTGAATGAATACAGCTGCTGTGGATCACTGAAAAGTAATTATCAGCTGCAATCCTTCAAGGTTACAATAGATTTTGATAAAACTCTCGTCTCTCGTCTGGTACACAGATGGCTACTGGAGGATTCAGACTAAGCTGATCGAAATCTGAGTATTTTAATGGCGTGGAGAGCTTTGGGAAGAAAGGTTTGTGTTTTAGTCTTTTCTTCTTCTACACGAGGAAAAACATAAAAGGTTGCTAACTGTTGTGCCCTACTTCTAATACCCGCTCCCAGAAATTTCCCTCCGGGTTTTCTGTGTGAAGTAGTGAGCAATTTTATGGGTATGAAATTAATGCAGTTATTATATGGATTTGGGGTTAACGACCTTGATCGAGTGAAGTTTTATACTGAAGACATGATTTTGTTGCCAAAATTTTATAGTGAATTTGTTGGTTTGATTGAAATGGTTGAGACATAAAAATAAAATTCATTTTTTCTCCCTTCTGGTCCTCCTTTTGCAGGCAATTCCCGCGACTCTTGGTAAATCAGTGGCGGTGTCATGTAAAGGTTCCGGCTCAGTGGGGTCAAAATTTGGACCTCAAGATTCTGCAAAAGCACTCTCAGCTTCGGTCAGAAAGTTTCATGGTTAGAAATTTATCATTGTCTTTTACTCGGGTTTTGGTTATTTGGGAATTTGTTGATCTCTTGGACTCTTGGTACTTATCAATGCTGGGATGACTCTTGTTTTATTGCCCTATGACTCTTGGTTGTGTAGATTAAATTTCAGTGGATTGCTGTTCTTATTCATGTGTTTTGGGGGGCTAGAATGAAAAGTTACTTTTTTAAGAACAAATTATTTGGCCATCATCTCATGTTCAATTTTTTTTTCAGGATGTTCTCATTCTTCAGAGTTTCTTGGTATGAATGAAGATTCCAAGATTTCAGATGAAAGATGGTTAATTAGGCAATTTTGCATGTAAGTTAAATTTGATTAGTTTTATCTTCCACGGAAAATCTACTCATTGTAAATTATTGCTATATGACTAATATCTTGTCTAAGCAACTGTTAAGTTTCCCCTTAATCATTAGATTAGTCGAATACTCACTTTTGACCCCCATGTTTTTTTACTCTGTTAGAGATTCTTAACTAGGATATATGGCATTGGTATCATGTCCGTTGGTTCTATCTTCATGTCAAGAGCAGTAATCTCTTCTCCTTAATTCATAGCCAAATGTATAGTATATCATGCATTTTTCCTTTTGCGTGATTTTCGTATTATAATCACTCGGAATAAAACAGTGTATAGTGTATACTCTTCCAAATCGGGCATCTTATTGCGGATCTTATTTTACAATGCCAAATAGTCAACTATAGTCCTCTCTCCAACAGAACTTATTATTTCGTGTAGAATGATATATACTCCTTTCCTATAAAATTTTTAGTTGGATGGTGTATTCCTTTCAGGTGTTTTCATTCAAGTCCAGTTCTTTTGGGGAAAGATAAAAGAGAAGCCTCCGGGAATGATTCTCGAAAAAGGAAATCATTGTTGGGAAAAGGAAAAGTGGCAAAAGTGAAAGGTTCAAATAGTGGGAAGTGGTCGAAGACAAATAAAGATACCCCACCAGCTGAAACCCCTTATGTGCCTCCAATGCTAAGAAGTGCTCAAATGTCCTTGCCAGATAAAACAGTTGAAATATTTGAAGGCATGACCATTTTGGAGCTTGCTAAGCGTTGTGGAGAGACTGCAGCTACCATTCAGAATATAATCGTAAATGTTGGGGATAAAGCTGATTCAGAGTTTGATTCCATCAGTATTGATATGGCAGAGCTGGTTGCAATGGTATTTTATTTTTAAACTTTTAGATTTCATTCTATGTTTTTAATTTGTCATGCCTAATCAAAACACATTTTTGTATAGATTCCCTATCACTTTAGAATTGTTCCGTCTGAGCTAAGAGAGGAATATAAAATGTACTGGAGTTTTTTCTAGTAGTCATTAATTGATAGTTCAATATGACTCGGATGAAGGAGCTCTCAGTTAGTGTTTTCTGGTTTCCCCTGATCAAGCGTTTTAATATATATTTAGGAAGTTGGGGTCAATGTCCGGAGGATGCACTCCAATGAAGGAACTCGAGTTTTACCACGCCCCCCAGTTGTAACCGTCATGGGTCATGTTGACCATGGCAAGACATCTCTATTAGATGCTCTTCGTCAAACATCTTTGGCTGCTAATGAAGCTGGGGGCATAACCCAGCATTTAGGTGCATTTGTTGTTGGCATGCACTCTGGGTCATCCATTACTTTCCTAGACACTCCTGGCCATGCTGCCTTTAGTGCAATGCGAGCTCGAGGTGCAGCCATCACGGATGTAGTTGTGCTCGTTGTGGCTGCAGATGATGGTGTTATGCCGCAAACCCTTGAAGCAATATCCCATGCTAAAGCCGCCAATGTCCCCCTCGTTGTTGCTATCAATAAGTGTGACAAACCGGATGCAGACCCTGAAAGAGTAAAAATCCAGCTTGCATCTGAAGGTTTACCGTTGGAGGATATGGGTGGTGATATCCAGGTTGTTGAAGTCTCTGCTGTTACAAAAAGTGGACTGGACAAATTGGAGGAAGCTTTGTTGCTCCAGGCTGAGCTGATGGATCTGAAAGCACGAATAGATGGGCCTGCGCAAGCTTATGTTGTCGAGGCAAGACTTGACAAGGGACGCGGACCACTGGCCACCGCTATTGTGAAAGTTGGAACCATAGCTTGTGGACAGCAGGTTGTAGTAGGTGCTGAGTGGGGAAAAATTCGGTGCATCAGGGACATGGCCAGAAATTCAATACAACAGGCTACACCTGCTATGCCTGTTGAGATTGAAGGTCTGAAGGGACTCCCCATGGCAGGTGATGACATTGTTGTTGTTGAATCTGAGGAAAGAGCAAGGATGCTTAGTGAAGGAAGGAAAAAGAAAATTGAGAAGGATAGACTCATAAGACTGGACGAGGAGAGACACAAAGAGGAGGAGGAGAGACAAATAGAGGAGGAGAGTCGGACAGATGCAAAAGAGAAAGAGAATGAGGAAGAGCAGAAGAAAACTAATGACCAAGCAGTCATTAAGAGAGTTGAGATTCCAGTCATTGTGAAAGGAGATGTGCAAGGCACAGTCCAAGCAGTCAGTGATGCATTGAAAAGTTTGAACAGCCCGCAGGTCACGATAATTCCTTGAACTAATAATTTAAGTGTTTCAAAATGAATGCCTCCCTGACTTGTAGCTCTCATTGTTTAGGTTATTGTGAAGTTGATAAATGCTGGAGTTGGTCCAGTCTCACAGTCTGATGTGGATATGGCAGAGGCCTGTGGTGCCTGTATTATCGGATTCAATGTCCGGGATCTACCTGCTGCTATTAGACAATCAGCTGCTCAAGCCAAGATACAGGTACAGGATCACTCCTATGATTCTTGCGGCCTGAGCCATCTTCTTATGCTATATTTAAACGGTAAACAACGTTGATGATCAATTTGATGAACCTTCCGTGTAACTAACTTGTTGTAGATAAAGTTACACCGCATTATCTATCATTTATTGGAAGATATTGGCAATTTCATCGTTGAAAAAGCTCCCGGCACACTTGAAACCAAGGTTGGTGGAGAAGCCGAGGTGCTAGAAATCTTTGAACTCAAGGGGAGGAGCAAATCTAAGGGAGATGACGTGAAGATTGCTGGCTGTAAGGTGGTAGATGGCCGCCTCACAAGATCCTCTACATTCAGACTCCTCAGAAGCGGGGAAGTTATATTCGAAGGGCGTTGTTCTTCTCTGAAGCGTGAAAAGCAGGACGTGGACGCTGTGGGCAAAGGAAATGAATGCGGGCTCGTGATCAAGGACTGCCATGATTTCCAGGTAGGAGATGTTATTCAGTCCATGGTGCAAGTCACTCGTAAACCCAAGTTCATCTCGTCTCAGAGTGGTGCTGTTCGTATAGAATGCTGATTGTAGTATCTCTGCGTTTTGCTGCATGTGGATATGAGATCCAAACAAGTGCTGTTTTGATTTCTAGATTTGTCAGTTAATTGAAAGGAACAAGTAGAATTTTTTTGGGATTATAGTCCAGTTAGCTGTTCTCAATATATATTCATATACGCACGTAGATACAAGACATTCATTGGGTTCTTTGGTAGCGGGAGACAGAAAAGTTATCAATAGCATTTTGTTGTATACTTGATCAGAATATTGGATTTTTCTGTCATTTTTCATCAAAGTTGGATCGATGGTGATTTCAAAATCAGGATCGATGGTGATTTCAAAATCACTGGAATTTTGGGGGTTCTAATTTTTTTGAAACTATGGAATCACTAGCAATGTTTGGAGTCGTTACCGAACAAACACTATGAAGCGAAAGTTCTAGAATTGGATTAGTGATTTCTTAATGAACTATTTTTGTTGTGTTTTAATTGTGTATTCGGCTACAATTACCTAATTTTCGACAGACCAGATTTTTCGGTATACGATTTCAAAGTCAGTCACAAAAATTCAACTGACATTGGGATCAAGTTGGGGTGTACTTGAAAAATGCTATACCATGCCTCATTTTTGCAACTTTATGAGATATCAATACTAAATTGGCAAACCATGAAGAGCTTAGCACACTCTCCAAATACCCATCCATATCTTGGACATAAAATCGGGGACCGTTATAATGTTGGCATCAGTTAATTGATCAGAGGCTGCAAAGTATTTTGTTGAGATAACTTGGCATCATGGATGTTTGGGCTCTACTTTGAGATGCTATAACCACTTAGATAGCCATGCTTCATTCATTTTCCCCAAATCTTTGAGACCAAGATGGTTCCGTTTGACCCAGTGAATTGGGTTTTGTTGTTGATTCTTCGATCTCCAAAGGAATTTGCTCAATTTCTGTGTTAGCTGCTTCAGAACTTTCTTCGGAGCACGAAACAGCGACAAGTCATATAGTGTTACGCTTGTGAGAACTGACTTGATCAGGGTCACCCTCCCTTCAAAAGATAAGTAAGTATTGCTCCAGTTTTGAAGCTTTGAGTCCACCGTATGCAGCAGCTGCTCCCACATTTTCACTCGGCCCGAATTATCTCCAATTGGGACACCCAAGTAAAGGAATGGTAGTGAACCTTTCTGGCAATGTAGTCTCTTAGCATAATCTTCCAGGATTTCATCTTGAATATTTAAGCCAAATAATTTGCTCTTGGCGAAGTTGATAGACAAATCAGACATCAATTCAAATACTTGCAGCTTACCAAAAAAAATTCAAATACTTGCAGAATGCCTTTTATTACTGTCACATTCTCAACCCATCCCTTGACTATCAAAAGAGTGTCATCCGCATATTATAGATGAGTTATATCAAGATCAGCAACTCCAGCACCCTGCAGGTGCCCTGGTTCTTTGCCTTTGTTAGTATCAGATTCAAGCCTTCCACAACCAACAAAATCAGTAAATGGGACAAGGAGTCCCACTGATGCAGGCCTCTATGCAACTCAAAAAAATAGCACTACTTCCATTGATCTTAACTGAAGCGTGAGCAGTGTATACACATTCCACCATCCATTCAGTCCATTTATCATCGATGCCAAACTTTGTTAACAGAGTCAAAAGCCTTTGAAAAATCAACCTTAAACAGAAGTAGAGGATGCTTTGATCTTTTGTATGATGTAGTATTTCATTTGCCACAAGACCCCCATCCAGGATTTGCCTGCTATTCAGAAAACCTGTCTTGGAGAGAGAGATTATTTTGCCCATAATAGTACTTAGTCTAACCAATATTAACTTCGCCAAGACCTTATATGCACATCCCACTAACGAAATTGGGCAGAATTGATCCAAACAGATAGGATTTTTGATCTTCTGAGCTAAGGTAATCATGGTGCCAGTGATACCTTTAGCTAACTTACCTCGAACATGGAAGTCCTGGATAAAATTGATGAATTGCTTCTTTAAATCTGTCTCCCCCTGAACTTTTGTATGGAGAGAAACTCCAAACTGCTTGTTTGATTTCCAACTCTGAAAAATTAACAAAGTGAAACTGATTATCCTCCTCAGAAACCATCATTGAACTTGGTAAGTCAAGCCTAGGGCGCAGCCAGTACTCTTCAGAATATTGGTTCTTTAAGAGCGCTGTTACTCCAGATTTTATCTCATCCACAGCTTCACACCATTTCCCATTCAGGTACAGACCCCTCAATGTATTAGTACTTCTATTACACTTAAGTTTCACATGAAAAAACTTGGAGTTATCATCACAATCCATTATCCATTTCGATCTTGATTTTTGTTTGAGCAACTTTTCTTTGTCTACTAAAGTTTTTTGCATAGACGACCAACACTCTCTTTGATGCTATCTCTTCATCATTTAATGGTCCAAGTTCAGCTTTCATATCAAGACTCTTGAGCTCATACTTAAGACTATCGAGTCGCCTATCTATTTGGCCATATACATCTTTGTTCCAGGAGGTTAGTTTTCGTCTCAGCTCTTTCAACTTATTGCGCAAGATGTAACCCTGTGAACCAACCTCAGGAGTTTCAGCCCATGTTTTTGGAACAAACTCATCAAATTCCTCCACCTAATTCCAGTCGTTTAGGGTACAGAATTGTTTCGGTCCCCAGTTAATATCTTCAGTTTTCAGCACAAGAGGGCATTGGTCAGATACGGATCTCTCTAGCCCATGTTGGTAACAATCCGGCCAACTGCTTAACCATTCCGCTGACAACAAAAATCTGTCAACACGGCTACAAGCTGATCCTCTAGACTTATAGCAAGTGAATCTTCTTCTTTGAATAGGCAAGTCTATCGGTTTAGCATCCAAAATAAAATTGTTAAAATCTAGCATCTCACATCTAACGGGAGGGGTCATACTCATCTGTCCTTCATGTATTCTAAACTCGTTGAAATCACCCACCACACACCATCTAGCATCAATGTTCTGTGATGTAATTTGCAACAGCCTATTCCACAAAGATCTTTTATCCACAATCTCAGCAAGAGCGTAAATATTCAAAATATGGATCACCACATCTTTATCAATCCATGTACCTGTGATGCCTAGGTAGCCACCCTCATTCCAATTTCTCAAGAGCTTGAAAGAATCCAAACTCCAAATACATAGAATACCGTCAGAATTATCGAGAGAAGCTTTATGCACCCAATCCAAGCGGTCGTCCTGCCACAATTTTCTACCATTTCTTATGTTCAACTCTTCCAGTTTAGTCTCCTGAATACACATCATTTCAATCTTCTCTTTTCGAATAAGATTCTTAATAGCCACCTTCTATAACAATCTTCCTAGACTACAAACATTGAAAGAAGCAATTCCCATTAAGTCATTGAATCAAGTTTAGATTCTGTGGGCCGGGAAGTCATCTCCGTCCTTTTCTTTCGTGCTAGCTTGTCAAAATATGTAATTTGTTCTTAAATTGTCTGAACATTAGGATTTCGGAAATGATTTTTATTTTGACTAGAAAATTTATACAAACTAATAATAATTATTATATTAAATCTTTAGATCATATTTATTAATTCTCCCAAAACCATTATCGACAAATTTTTGTATAATAGAAGCTAATCTTTTTCGTTTAATCGCTTGACACAAAATTAAAACAGAATTTTGTAATCGTATATCAGCCAATATACATTGATCATAAATCACTTTTCTCGTGAAAAATGGTCCTCTCTTTCTCTCTCTATGCGATTTCTCTCTGACCACTCTCTGGAGGTTTCCGTTCGTTGATGGATGATTCCAACCATAGTGTGTCCAATCCGGCCGCCGCTAAAGTTAAGAATAAGGAAATGTTCACAGTTGATCCTAGTTCTGAGGAGATGGCAGACACTATCCCTAAAGGCAAGGCTCCGGTTTTATCTTTTCTGTATGCCCAGCTCCAAATTCTTCTGAAATTCTCCGTGGACCGAGCCCTTTCTCCAGCATTCCAATTCAGGTCACGACAGAGGATGTTTGCCACCGAGTCATTAATGGGAAGTATTGTGTGGATTTTTCATACAAAATCAGTCAGGATCTGGGGGCAAACATGGCTCATACGATTTATATAAAGCCTCTCAAACAGGTAACTAGTTATAAGTTTCTCTATCAGAAACTATTAGCGTTGTGGAAGCCCAAAGGTAACATTCACATTCTGGATATTGAGCACGGTTGCTATCTGGTGAAGTTAGAACTTGAGGAAGATTATCTGGATGCCATTATGGGGGAATCGTATTCTATTGTCGGTCACACTCTTAGCCTTCACCCATGGCACCCGGAGTTTAATACAAGTTCTGATCATCTTGATTCTGTTGCTTCCTGGGTTCGTTTACCAGGTCTGCTGCCTCAGTATTTTCAAGACGCCCTGCTGTGCAAGATTTCCCAGCCTATTGGTTCTTACCTCAAGGTCGACCCTCATACGATTCAGGCTGTACGCGGACTTTTTGCATGTTTGGCTCTTCGTCTAGACCTCACAAAGACACTGGTTCCAAGTGTCACCGTTCAGGGGGTAGAGTATAAGGAGTGCTATGAGGATCTTAATTTGGTGTGGATTGGAGGTGCTATTTTTCTGTTGTCTATGTAGGAATTCAACATTGAGAAGTTGCAGTTAGTGGAGGCGGAGAAGAAAAAGATTTGGCAGGAGCAAGAGTATGAGCGCAAGGAAAAACAAGTTGAAATCAGAAGAAAAATGTAAACTTGATGGCTTTTATTTTATTTTCAAGTTACACTATTTGTTTTCGCATTCTGGCAAATAGATTATGATACTGATGACAGTTATTGCTATTCAAAACATGTAATTTGCTGTATAAATGCCAATTCAAGAGATCACTGTAGTATACGGATAGCATTTTCCGGTTCTATGACTTGGAAATTCGACTTATATGCATTCTTTTCTCTACTGCGGTGCTGCTTTTGATGACTTCCTTGATTATTGAAGTTTTTCTTTCAGATTGAACTTGGCTGATCGAGTACTTTTGGGCTCTATTCAGATTCAAGTAGACCACATTGTGTGGGATGTAAGTTTGCTGTTCTGGTTCTAAAACTCTAGTTATAACAGTTTTGTAATTGCCTATTGCAGAGAGTATTAAATGCAGTCGAACGCATCCGGATTGAGTTTCTCCAAGCGCAGGATGATTTGGTCAATTCAATGAAGGAAGATGCATCTAAGGAGCTTTTGCATGTTAGCCATCATCATCATAGTTATAAGCATCTCCTGAAGGATCTTATTGTTCAGGTTGTGCTATTTGGTTCCTAATATGTTGTGTAATTGTCTCCTTTGAAAATAATTGAGTATGTTTGCCTGTAATATTAAAATGGTTACATGAAGTAGTTTAGTATTACTTTGCATTCTAAGCGTACTTAGTTAGATCCCTTACCTTTTCTACTTGATAGATTTCCAGCATGTAAATAGTTAACCTCCAGTTTTTCATATTTGTGATGGCATATCAGGTCGGATGCACCATCCTGCGATGTAGTTCTTATGCTTGGAGATCAATACCAGGTCCATCACACTTGATGGACCTGTCTTGTTGCCATCCAGTCAGTCGATTGTTTGAATTAGTTGGTGCCTTTTCAAATTTGTGCTATAAATGCAACGTAATGAGGCTGCATTCGTTTCATTGAGAAATAAATTAGATTGCACGAAGGTCCTATTTTCAAGTTCAATGATTTTATGTTTCTCACCTATAAATGCTGCCACAGGTTTATACTATACTATACCAACTTGAAATGAAGTGAACTCCGCAGTAAAGTTTAGTAGATACACATCACAGGGGTTTGTTGCTGCAACAATGGAATGCATTTATTGTGTGCACCACAATGTAAATGTTCCATTGACAGCAGCAATCAATGAGATTTTGTACGGCCAAGTTATCAGGAGAACATTGGTACCAGAAATGAAGGAGTTCATGGATGTAAATGTCTGCATTACTTCTTCATATGCACGCATGGCTTGTAGAAAGTGAATCTGGGCGCAGTGTAACATCTAATTTTTGCTGTTTTATCACCAAAACAAGTAGCTAAAGTTTACTAAAAACCACAGCCAACAGAATTACTACTACGAAAACATGAACCTTCTTTTGAACATATAAACTACCAAAGCCTAGAAGCTAACATTTTCAGTTCTTGTTTCTCCTTGCTCTGTCCTCATGCAGAAAATCAAGCAAGACAGTGCTCTTACATTTGGGGCATTTGGGATCATTCCCCAGAAGCATCACATACATAAGGCACCGAGGGCACCCGACCAGCATCATCGAACTATTCGCCTCCGGGCTGCTAGAGTAACGCCGGCTGGAATCCGGGCTCGTCTCCCGGGACACACACGAGCTCTGAGGCGATATATCCATCAGAGAAACCAGGCCAGTTGTCTGTCTCCAGTGATCCCTCGGAGGTGATAACTTCAGTTTCAGCTCAAGCCTTGGGCTGTCAATATTTTCAAACTCCATCTCCTCCAGCTTCTTGCAGGCTGCCGACCTGTTATTATTAACATGAAAGAGTTAGGAACAGAGAATCAATGGAACAGTTACGTTGAAAAAAGGAGCAACAGAAGCTTCATCAACCCAAAATCTTCTTACCTTCCGGATAGAGAACTGAGCTGCATGATGGAAACTTTGAGGGCACTTAAGGGAAAAGATGATTATATCAGGAAAAGGGACTGCTGCTTCGCAAAAAAAAAAATAGGGTCGTCCTTTATCCTACTGTTGTAATTGATATGAGTTGTGAGTGCAGGTTATATAGAAGCTGAAGGTGTTGGAGAACATAAAAGGTCAGAGTGTGCGCCTTTAATGGCCGAAATTAATTTTGGATGGCACAGGAGTAAAAGATCTTGTTGAATAGGCCTGATGGCAAAAAATCAAGAAGCTGTGAATTGAATTGCAATAAAGAGTAGGAGCGGAGGTGTGTTTTGTGCTGTGGATGAAGATAAGTGTGAAATCTGAAGTGCAGAAAAGTGTCTTTATTGAAGGGGAGAGACATCACAAGAAGTTTGCTGGCAAAATCAAAGCTAAGCGAGCAACAAAAAATAATGGTTTACAAAAGATGGATCACGGCCGCGACATATTTCGGAGCATATGAGAGAAATCCCATGGAATGTATACAGAATTGTAGAAACAGAAACTTATAGTTGGTAGATTGTAAAAAATAATTTCGATATATAAATAAAATCACTTATTTATCCAATAATAATAGTAATAATAATAATAATAATGGTTACAACGACTGTGTGATGTACCGCTTCATTAACTGTGGGAGCGGAGTAGGGGGCAAAATGGGACTGGTGCAGAGAAGATTTAGGCCTGGTTTGATGAGTTTGGGGTATGTGCAGTGTATACTGTGCAGTGTTTATGTGGCATTGTAGGATTAGTGTGGCAGGTGGGCCGATATTTAATACTTTTGCATGGGTCCGCTGACTGGCCAATCCCACAAGGGCACGAGGGCTTATAGCGAGAGCGACCGTAGTAAAATGCAACATCGTGTTTGCTGCAAATTAGATTACGAGTAATCACATGGATTCTGGCCAAACAGAATTGGGGTTGCTAACTCTATCTAACTTGTCGTGTGATTTGGAGATTTATAAATTTAACTAAGGTGACGGCTTCGTACCCTTCAGTTTTTTGCCTTCAGTTCTTCCCTCAATTCAATTCCGGCCACTAGGATCGCCCGTTCACGAAATTTTGCACATCGTTAGAAACCTTATACATAGAAGATCATATGTTCGTGTTTAGTTCCGGTTCCGGTGACTTCGTTGCCGGAATTTTCTAAAATCCTATTTAGGACTACTTAACCCAAGGGGAAATATGAATCATCCATTAAACGGTGATAACGTCGTCGGAACATCACCAAAACTTAAACATATGATCTTCTATGTATAAGGTTTCTAAC
>JAOYMZ010002373.1:0-24531 GCA_025802335.1 Pinguicula primuliflora | reverse complement strand
TTCTATCAGGATGGGAGGGGTCAGCTGCTGATGCACGAGTATTAAAGGATGCTCTTAGTCGCCCAGATGGTTTAAAAGTTCCTCAAGGTACTGCCTTCGGCCAAAAGGATTTGTTTTCAAGCTACTTCATTGCTCGTTTAATGGTATGTTATGTTTTTTAGGCACTTACTATCTTGCGGATAATGGGTACATGAATTGTGAAGGTTTTTTAGTTCCTTATCGTCGTACACATTACCATCTGCGTGAATGGGCTACTGGGAATCGAGCTCCACAGAATGCGAAAGAGTACTTCAATCTGAAACATTCCAAAGCCCGAAATGTCATTGAGCGGACATTTGACATCCTAAAGCATCGATTTATGAACGTGGAAATATTGCCCAGGGAGAGGATTCATGAACGTGGTTGAAACTTTCTGCTTGTTTTCTTGGAGTTTGCAACATTGCTTATGCTGTCTTATTTTGAGTGTATGACATTGATCACATTTGATGTTTTAGAGTGTATTTGATCATATTTTTCGAATGTATTTCATGTGTAGTTTTATAGGTACATTGTTTGAAATGTTGTTATATAGGCACGATTGCTAAATCCCGGATATGTTTACTGTGTTTGATATAAATTTGATTGGTGGATCAAGTGGATACAGCGTGAAGGTTATTTTAGACATTACACGTTCATTTAACTGTTCAATCATCCTAAACTCACTTTGAAGTAAACACGCGAAATAATAACTCTTCAAATCAATATCAAACTGAAAAATGTGTTTACTAATCAAACTCAAAACATTTAGTGTGCAGTAAACGGACTCCAGATTTAAACTTTGTATTACAAATCATGTCGATGATGAGTTTCTAAAATCCAACCTGCAGGACAAATACACATACAGATTACAGGTAAACTGTAACTAGCGAAGTAACTGCAAATCATTTTCATCTGCATCTTCGAACTCTACGAAGTTTACTTCCAAACGTCCAAAAACGAAATAGAACAAATAAAACACAACCTACAGCAACTTCTTCCCGTACCAGTCATTTCCAGAGGATTTTTCAAACCGCAGATGGCATGGTTTTAAGAAACAAAAACCAGGAAGAACTTGAGTTGACAAAGCCAAGGATGAATTGCCCGGGTCCAGTGGAATGCCATCTTTCCGACTTCTCATCGGACAATGGATGCATAATGCCGGTTGCCACTATACACGAATCCCCCACCACCTTGCATTGTAACAGTCATGTGGGATGGGAGGATACTCGGGAACCCGTTATCCGTTTCATGCTGCACAATAGCATCCGCAGTAGAAGCCGCCCTTGTGCCTACAGTCGTGGGGGGTGTATGTGTATCGTACTTGTCATCTTCGAGTTGTTGCTGCTCGTTGGAACTCCGTCGGTTCATCTTGTGATTAAAATGAAATGAGTTGGTAGTCATGCTGGTTGGTTGAAGGGACTCCAATGCCTGGCTCTGCTGCTTCTTCGTGCTGAGGAAGCGTCCACCTGTTCCTCTCACTCTATTGAGGGCATGTTGATGACGAGACTCGTGCAGATAGGGCTGCATTTAATCATTTGTAAGCAGTAAAACAATAAGGACCCTTTTTTATAGGCGAAATACCAGGACTAATAGAATTTTTTTCTCCCGAATGCTATGGTACCGAATGAAGTCGAAACGGTTCAGATTAAAAGTGTTTTAAGTGAATTTTGATCCAGAGACATCCATGAGATCCAGATTATTTAGGCACCATAGCATTCGGGAGGAAAAAAACTCAGGAAGATGAACCTTGGCCGAAAAGAAGGAAAATGCTTGACGTACTACATCAAACCGAAAATCCAGACCGCAAATGAGGGAAATGACAAGACTACCCCTGGCCCGAGTGTGTTTCTGTACTTAGTGGGAGGGGCAATTTCGTCATTCCCCTCATTTTCGGTTTAAATTTCGGTTTCGAGGTAGTACGACTAGCACAGCTCTGAAAAGAAACACCTAGGACTTACTTTCCTACTTTTCACAAGCTTGTTTTGAGCCTCCAGCTTTGCACGTGTTTGCCTTCTCCTGAGTATACCATGATACTGTTTTGCATTGACATATATGGGACCATCTTCAGGAAGATCCGCTGGTATAGGAACACGACCACAGCTTGCTGCCATTACTTGTTGCTGAATATGATCGAAATTTTCAGTAAAATACAAAAGGATAGAGCAATAAATATCAATTATAAACGGTCAAATATGTACAAAGGATTGCATACAAATGCAATAAGGAATAAATATCAAGATCTGATATATTTATTTCGTTCAAGGCAAGTCAAGCAACTGATATGTACAGAAAAGGGCATTCACCATATTAGGATGTCCGTAGGCAGAATATAATCCGCTAAAGAATGGATCAGTGTAACTATATGGAAACTGCACCTGAAACGAAAAATGATGACTTACGAAAATAAAAGAAATAAGAAGATGCAGGAGCTTTGTTGAAGTAGCAGCTCACCATTGGTTGGTTAATTTCAGCTGGTGAGACATTCACGGATGTCTCTGGATTACCCAGAAAAAAACCAGCCTTCATATCTTGTCCATGCTTCCCAGAGATTTGATCACGTACTTAATTATAAAAAAGAAAAGCTCAGCATTATGTTCAGACCATTGAAACTAAAAGATCTAAGGCCAATCATGTTATGCTGTTGATGGTGGATATAGGAGTTTGGATGTAAAAAAACTCGAAAAAATGAGAAGGATCGGTAAGGATTGGAACTGAATTAGCGGTAGCAGGAGGTACAGGTTCGAATCCCACTGGCAAAAAACAATACAATTTGTTTTTGCCCTTAGGACCTAGTTTGGCCCGGTTCATGGGATCTCTTTTCATGAATCCCTATGGGATTAGTCAGGCCCGACAGGACATGGATACCCATAGGTTATAAAAAAGGATTGGAATTGAAGAGTTTGAGGTAATTAATACCTGAGTCTGATGAAGCACATTGATCTTTAGAATTTGCTTTTCCCATGTTAGCCGATTCTTGATGATGCAAACTGGATGTGTCTCCTGAGGAATAGTGCTGGTCTTGTTGGTTCAAACAATCCATTTCTAAACCGGGATTGCTGGATATCTTACGAACAGAATATTGCTCCTGCAAATTTTGCCATGAAGAGCCACTAGTTACGACATTAACAACCTATGTTGTTCCATTCCAATATATTTCTAGGCAAAGTACTGAGTCATACAGCCATTAATTAGTTATATGGCTGAATCCAGATGCATAATCCATGCGTTTTGAGAACAATGAGGAGCAGCATCCGATATGGTTTAGCCGCTTGCGGAAACACAAAGATGAACAAACTGCATCACTTCATGTAAGCAAAAGGGAAGCATGAACGCATCAGAATCAATAGGATTCTAACTATGTATTGCAGCCAACAAAAGCTGTCCGTATTGCATATATTGAACAATGTAAAATAGTGTGAATAGAAGAGCAAAAGCAAGACATGAACCCCCCCAAAAAAACTGGATTTGGTGAATCCTTCGATCTGCAAAACTATATCTAAAGCATTGGATAGACAACGAAATCAAGAGTAAGTATTCTAGTATTTCGAAACATGCAATTTACTGCCCCATGTAATTGAGACTTGAGTGCAGAAGTTGCTGAGTTCACCCTGTAGCATGTCGGCTGCCGATTAACGGGAATGGCCATGGATCACCTACTCAAATGGGAGGAGGGCACTATACAGTGCCCATGTGAAACACCGAAATTGCACGTGTCAGCGGGCCCGCACAAAAGTGTTAACCACTCACCTGCCACACCAATCCCGGTGTGCAATGGCGGAGGGGTGGGGGGCCTACGCTGCACCCCCTAATTTTTTTTCTCTTGGACTGCACTCCCATGCACCCCTATTTAGACTCCACATGATCCGCACCCTATGTGAAACGCACCCCTAATCAGCCCTCAAGATCTGCAATGCTCATGCTTAGAGCACCTCTCCACTCCCACTCAAATGGTCCTCCTTCTCAACGGCATAGAAAGGGACTAGATCCATTAACTTACCATAATCTATGCAAGGCAATCTTGGCCAGCAAAGACCATAATTTTGAGATCAAAATTCAAAAAACTCTTGTGCCAGCACCTTAACCTTAGAGTAATAAAATAACATCACAGTAAAACGCTCTGAATACTGATATAAACGGGAAAGACTACAACTCCAAGAATTTAGCATCAATTGTAGTACTTCAATCCAAAAAATGCTCCGAATCATTCATATCCCAGAAAACTAGAAATATTCATTCTAAAATTGAACATGTAATCAAAAAAATTTAGTTATATCTCCCAGAGACCCAAGCGAAGAACCCAAGACTGGCCTTCATCAGATTTATAGCCCGAATTTACATTATTACTGAGGCACTTGAAAAGTCAGCAAAGTTTTTCCTCAGTAATAGCAAAACCGCCAATCATCAAACCCTTAAGCCCCACATGCACCCAATATTCTTCACCCAAAAAAATAAAATAAAAACAACATAACAATCCCATGTTCTTGCTCGCGTAGCATTAAGAAACGAACCCAGCAAACACCTGTACAGAACAACTTGTTGCCAAACACACACACAAAGAAGCAAAGAAGACATTTTTACAAGAGAGAGCTCATCCATATGTGCCTTTTATGGCTTAGCGACATGGGAAATGATAGCAAGAGGGATAGAGAGAGAAAGATGGAGATGCTGAGAGACCTTTAGGATCTGGTGCCAAAACATGTAGAAACAATGAACACAACTGTTGGGAAGAAATTGGGCATGTCCCCTTTCCTCCAACTCTCGCTACAAAACTGACTTTTTATTTCCTATATTTTCCTTTTTCAGCTTGAAGATTCGAATGAAACACGCACAGACACTTGTGCCGAGAAATCCAATACCATTTCGGGGTTAAAACGAATGAAATATATTACATTTAGTAGCAGCACTACACTACAAAGTATGAAAGTAATAATAAAGACAGGCTACCACCTACCAGCCCCCTTTCATGGCATGGTGGCATCATTATCAATAGGAACTAATTTTCTTCTTCTCCTCCTCTCTTTCTTGATTTGTCGTTTAGCACTTATGTCTTCTTCTATTGTTATTGGCCCTACCAGGAAATTGTTTTTGGAGGGTTCTCTTCCATCTTAGCCACATGTCATTCCACTTCTCCCCACTCCCTCATGTTATATAAAAATACCGGGATGGACCTTGGGCTGTTCGTAGTTGCCAAACACCTAGACAGGTTAGATTTCCGCTTAGTTGCTCGTATATGTGGTCTAATTGCATAAATTAGTTTTCGTCAATATCCCTAAATAAATATAGAATTAACTCTGGATGCTCATGCATGTGTAAGGATGCCATGAATTCTTGTACCTAACGATTTTGTTTTTTTAATAATTATGGTATTCGGAATTATTTTTGGTCCGACTAATTCATGGGATCATGTAAAGCGACCCTTCCACATGGACCGAGTAAGTTTCAGATCTTTGACCCGAGGTCGTGGCCCAAAATAATTGTTTGCACCCAGTAGGGATCGAACGTGAGATCCTGATCTTGGTTTGACAATTAAAATGTTAGATTTTTTTGGTTGACAATTGAAATCTAAGCTATGTAGAGTTTCAAATCTTGAATCTGGAGAAGTCATTAATGAGATGAAATAATGAAGCCGTTTTAAAAATTACATCTCAATCCCTCATTTATTTCATTATACATGATTCATTGATATGAATTTTTGACCCAAGACTTTCCAAAAGGACAACTTGTGTAGAGTAGAAGGTGTTGTCTTACGATCAAATTCTAGTGGGAAGATTGGCTCGTAAATTATGACGCCATTAGTATTGTTATAAAATTCTTCGGTCTAATGTTTATTGGTAATTAATTAATTGCTATTGAAATCAATGCCAGCCTAAGCCTAAGCCGCTCGCTCTCCCTAAGGGCTTTTTCAGAGGCCTAGTTATTTGAATAACCTGGATCTTGGGATAATCTACAGGCATGCCACTGCTTTCGTTGACATGACAGTAGTCTAATTTCGATAAAAAATTTTTTATGTATTTGGAAGAATTTATACATTTTTGTAGAAGGATTTTTGAATGAAAAAAAGTTAAAAAAAGGAACTTTGTAGAGAAGGATGTATGTATGTGCAAAAAATATTTTGTCATTGAAAAAGTTAAAATTGTAGTGTTTGCAAATATTTTGTTGAAAACAATTTCTGGGTAATTATATCATATTTCTGGGTTATGTATATGTAGACATGGTAATTATGTCATATTTGAAGTTTGAGTTAATTTCAAAATTGTCACTGCAAAAAGTCATTCAAAAGCCACCCCAACCTAACTTTTGACTTTTGAGTTTTTTTAACTTTTTTTTTGTAGACAAGCAGAATTAAAAGCTCAATAATCAAACACCAAAAAAACTGTTTTTGCTGTGAAAAAGTTAAAAATTCCTGCAAACACCCACTTAGTTATGTTAGTTGCGAGAAATACTCACACTCCTCTTCAGTATTCAAGAGTTTTTTACACTCCCGACTAATCTAGGGGGCATGCACCCAGCCCAAATATTCCTACGAATTAGGCCTGACCAAATACTTTTGCTGGGACTTAAATTCGAGACATCTTAATTAAGAGTTCAGTCAAGACTGATTTGGGTAACGTGAGTAAGGTTATTTTTCCCTGATTTTACAGCCATCGAGTGCCACTGATTTGGGCATTAATATAACAATAATTCTAGATTTAATTAATTTTTTCATAAATATTATAGAAGTTTGACGGATTGTATGATGTAAGATCTAATTACACAAAAAAAAAATATGTTAAACTTAAGAATCTCAATAATAATAGTAAGTGTTAATATGTCATTGGTCATATATTATTATGTATGAAAATTATATTTGTGTATTATCACTCTTGTCTAGCTGATCTTTATTTTGATGGATAAGTTTTTTCCCATTATTAGCAATTTAATATTCAACCAAAACATTTTGATTTAGTGCCAATTAGACAAATTCATAATTAATAAATATTCAGCCACCATAAATAGTATTTGGTCATGCCTAATTTAAAATAGTCTATATTAGTCAGAGTCTCCAATCTTAGTGTTTGGTCATGCCTAATTCAAAATAGCCTATATTAGTCAAAGTCTAATTTCGGATGATGGAAAGAGTGAGATATTTCTCCCACTTACCTGCCTAAAAAAACTTTAATATTCCAAAACTACAAAGGATAAGGAAAAAGATACAATATCAGTGTCATTGCCTCCTACTCTTATTCATTCTTGGTACCAAATCATTGAGAAAATTGAGTGGACATCACTCAATTTCTTGTAAGATTGTATCCCATAAGCTTGATTACCTCCTCCAACTTCCGCATGGTTAACAGAATTTGCTGAAATCTGCTCGAGTTTATTGCTTCATTTCTACATCAGTTCCCTGGGTATCTCTTTCGCATCACACTATCTAATTTGAAGCTCATCTCAGAATTTTCATGACCGATTTGATCTATGAACCTTTTGTAGAAGGCCATCCAGACGTCATAGATGATAGGGCAAGGAGCAGAAGAGTTGTGTTGTTGTGCCTATTCATCATCATATACCAAGACGGTCTCCCACGATAATTGTGACACATCAGCTATAGATAATGATTGTGTTGAAAAGAGGTTTGGTAATTTTTCCTAATTCTGTTTGTATTTACAGTATGAGGTCTTTATAGGTTAGAATCCCACATATCTTCTCCTACAATCACTGGATCTCTAATAAGGTATGATTTGATTTGATCTGTTTACCTTATTTACAATATTACTATCTTTAATTAAGGCAGCTTGGTCTAGTGGTAATTAGGTGAACTCCTGAATAAGAGGTCTCGAGTTCAAGCCCCAGCAAAAGCGCTTGGCCAGGCCTAATCCATTGGAGCCTTTGGGCTGGGTGCAGGCCCCCTAGCTTTGGGGAGGTGCAGGAATATTTCTCCCAACTTACCTACCTAAAAAAAATAATATTACTATCTTTAACACTTCCCCTCAAATTAGGCATGAGGTGACAAACGCCTAATTTGTACAACATATTATGAAATATCCTACCGTTGACTGCCTTGGTCAAGATATCATTTAACCCGCGACCCTAGGGTTGGGTCCACCTAGGGTCGACCTAATACCTAGACCCAGTACCCGTCTAGTACCGAGTATTGGGTTTGAAAATCCGGACCCGAAAAATTGGGTTCGAGTATCGAGTACTGTCTATCGGGTTCGCGTTACCCGGACTCGACCCGATTTTTTAAAAAACATAATGTTTTCGGGCTTTGGGTACCCGAAACCCAAATCAGACCCGCCTTTTTCCACTAAAATGCTTTTTTTCAGGTTTCGGATTTTGGGTATCCGAAACAAAAAAAATGCATTTTAGGATAAAAATTAAAAAAAATAACAAAAAATTAGGTATTACCCGGTACCCGGTACTTGCCGAGTTCGGGTATCGGGTATCCGAACCCGAGTACGGGTAATAATTTTGACTACCCGAATTTTTAAACTCTACCCGGATCCGAAACCCGATTGGACAATCCTAGGTCCATCACATAACCCGCCCCTCCAATCCTATTGGGTCTCGGGTTGCAGTGGGTCCGGCTGTGTGTAGCCCCTACATATTTAATATTAAAAATTAATTTTTATTGTTGTCCGGTTGTGGGTTAGAGTGGGGCGGGTTGGGTGTAGCCCTACTTATTCAATATTTAAAATCAATTTTTATTGTTCATGAGATTTGAATCTTAATCTTAACCTTAAATCAATAGTTGGTAACACTAAGTTACAAGTAATTTTGTTATAATTTTTTTTGTTCTACAAAGCAAACAAGTCAATTTTTACTTTAGAATCGAATGTTAGTTCATTTATCTAACTTGAAATTAAAATTTAGTTCATTTAATTAACTTGGAAGGATAGTTCAATAGTGTACGTTTTTTTTTTAAAGTTATATTGTACGTTATAATTTGAAAGTTAGTTCAATTTAGGGTTATACTACCCAAAAAAAGTTGTTCAATAATTAACGAACTATCATACAAATTATAACTAATTTAAAATTTGTAAGTTGGTTTATTAAGTTAAATTTTATATATTGTATTACATGTTAAAATATAAACATATAAACAAGAGTCACAAGTAACTTGGTGGTTGTTTGAAATTTATTTAATTCTTGTAGGAAAAGAGTTTGAGTCCAAGCAGTCACAAAAAAAATTTATAAAAAAATTTATAATAAAGATGGGTAACTAGGTCGGCCGCAAGTAGGGGTGAACCACGGGTCTCTAAACTGAATGGTACTCGAGAAAGGTTCAGGCGGGTCTCGAGTAGACCCAACTTATCACTTATGGGTATGTTTGATCATCTCTAGTTGGTCTATGGTTTGTTAACTACTGTAGCAATTGCCTCATAGAATTCATACGTTCTTATTTGATTTCTGTTCTTTGGTTATTATCTTTTGAATTTGATTTTAATCTCGGAGTGAATGGTTTAAGAATTATATATGGCAATGATGTGTTTGATCGCGGATCTTATAAACATGGTTTTGGTGCTCTAAATTTGGATGACATTTATTCAAGTTTAAATAGTTTATTCTTTGACTTAATCTCCAATCCAAATAAAACCCTTGATCTGTAAAATGGCTTGCTAGACTTGATTGGTTAAGATAGACTTAATAGACTAGTTAAGTGGTGTCTTCTAAACCTCAACACAAGAGCTAAGTTGTCCATTTGTGAACCGTACTTAGGTAGCAAGGCTAGCAAAAGCTTTATAGTAAGGTTTATCGAGTCATTAATCCTTTATATCTAGTTCATCGTAACATTTGCAGACTCATGTGCGTAAAAGAATGCCATAGGGCTTCCTATTTCCATCACCCTTATAGATAGCTGCTCGCGTTTTCGTTACGTATATATGTTATCTCACTGCAATTAAGTACTCAATATGTTCAAGCTTTAAGTGGTGGAAGTCGAAACACAGTTAGGCTGAGAAGTTAATGCTTTAAGGACTAACTATGGTCGCGAATATCTTTCTGATTTGTTCAAAGAATATTGTGATGAAAAGGATATTGTAAGGAAATTTACTATTCCATACACTCCGCAGCAAAACGTTGTTGTGGAATGTAGGAATCGAACTTTACTTGACGTGATTAAGTTGATGATGGCGTAAGCTAACCTATCCATAAACCTTTAGGAATATGTGTTGCTTACGACAATAAATATCCTCAATCGTGTACCAAGTAAAAGTGCATTCGTATGAGTTATGCAATGGGAGGAAGCCAATCTTATACCATATGCGATGATGGGGTATGACAGCTATGTGCATGACCAAACACGTCAACATGAAAAACTTTGTCCAAGAGAAACAAAATGGATGTTCATTCCTTAGCCTGAACATGCGAGATGATATGTATTGTTCGGATAATATTCGAATGGAGGCATGACTGAAATTGATAGTCGCAATATTGAGATACTAGAGGGATCAGCTCCCAACTATCGGTAATATAATACAGAGCAGTCAATTGTATGAGTTTCAATTAGAACTGTCACTGTCTCTTGGTGTGGGGAAGAATATGTTTCACCAAAACATACAAGATAGGGAAATTTTGCATTTTGCAAGAGGGACCTTGCCTAATGAAGGTGTGAATGCACATGAGGTCAGTTCTCAACAACAATATCCAATACCTTATACCTATGAGAATACAAATTCCAATGACAAACAAGTTAGTTGGAGTGGTCCTTTTGAATAAATAATTTGATCAAGAACTCGCATATGTTGCAAGTGTGAGCTTGCCAAATGAAGGTATAAATGCAAATGAGGTCAGTCCTCATCAACAGTCTCTAATACTTTCAAGTGACGAGACTACAAATTTCACCAACCAACGAGTTAGTGGGAGTTATCATTCGAATAAGCAAGTTGATCAACAACCTTCTGTAGCTAATACAAATGTAGCTACGAATTCCACCGACATTGGGGTTAGTGGGATTGGATCCTTGACAATGGTAACTGAAAATCCTGTCATTTGATGGAAGAATTCCTTGACGATATTTTTGGATTGAGGAAGATGTATTCTTCTGTACACTATCTGAAGCATAAGTGTCCACCTCTTATCGTGAGGACATGCATTTGCCTGATAGTGAAAATGGCTAAGTGTCATAAAGGATGTATGGACTCAATGAAAATAAATGAGGTTTAAGAACTATTCAAAATTTCAAATTCCAACTCGTGGCGAAAGGTTTTACCCAATTTTGGGATATTGACTACGAAGAGATATTTTCTCCTGTAGTGAGAATGGTCACTATTTGCCGATTTTTGGCCTTGGTTGCCCATTTGGATATCGAATTATACCAAATGGACGTAAAGACTATATTTCTCAATAATGTTCTTGAGGAAGAAATTTAAATGGATCAACCTGTGAGGTTCATCTCAGCAGAGAAAGAAGACAAGTATGTCGTCTTAAAAGGTTCATAAATGGTTTGAAACAATCTTCCAGATTATAGTACCTCTAATTTCATGAAGTCATTACTTTGTATGGTTTCATCATGATTGATGAAGACCAGTGTGTGTATGTTTTAAAGACAAAGGAATGAATCTTGTTTCATTTTTCATATGTCAGTGATATACTATTGGCTGGAAAAAACATGGTAAAGATCAACTCCATTAAACAATGTTTGTCCTCTGTCTTCGAGATGAAGAATATGGGTGAATATAGGCATGTCCTAGGAGTAGAGATTTGCAGAAATCATTTTAAGAGATTGTTGGGTCTATCTCAATAAACAAAATCTTAGAGTGATTCAGAATGCATAACTCGAAATCTGTTGATAAGAGTTTGACATTAAGCCTCGAGCAATGCCCTAAAATAAATAAAGAGAATGAGAACATGAGCACAGTTCCTTATACAAGTGTGATATGAAGTCTAATATATGTTATGTTATGTACACGACCAAATATTTGTTTCGCGGTTGGATTGATGAATCTCTACCAAAACAACCTGGGACCTGCTCATTAGCAAGTAGTTAAGTGAATCTTTCATTACCTATGTGGTACGACTAATCTAATTATATTGTTAAGAGGGAGATATGCACTCAAAAGGGTACATGCATATCGACTGGGGAGGGAGGCCGCTTGGTGAGTCTAAGTTCACCTCTAGATATGATATCATCCTCGGTGGAGGAGTCATATTATATACAGTAATAAGTAATACAGCATTGCTATGTCAACTATGGAAATAGAGTATGTCGTTATTACGATAAATACTCTAGCGATTTTATTCGCTAAGGATCCAAAGTTCCATAGGAGGATGAAGCACATCCAAAAAAGATATTGTTTTATTTTGGACAACAAAGGCATATCATAATAAAGTATATTCATTCTGACAAATGATTGTAGAATCAATGACCAAACTCGTTCCAAGGGATATGTGTAGAGCTCATATTATGAGTTTATGAATTCGTAGGGTTTGACGACATCTTGTATTGTAGAAATGTAAGAGGATATGTTTATGTAATGAATTGATTAGTGAAATAGAAAAATGTTTTTTTCATGCTATGTAATTATTATGAGTTTGCAAATCAATTACAAAGGCACAATATAGAATATCACAAAGCTTTACGATTAGTCCTATCACACGGGGAATCACCCTTATGCTTGTGTAGTAGGAAGGTTGAGATTGATAGAGATGACTTCAGTCGCTTCAGTAGGTCTGAAATGAGATTCCTAGAGAATCAAAAGTTAAATAACTGATTTCACATTATGTTTTAACGCCAAATGTATAGGATAAAGACTATGTGTCTTTATCAATGGCTATGATCCAAATGGTATAAGATCGTTTTTTTGGATAAGTAAGGCATATCATGGTATAAGATCGTGATATGCCAATCTGAGTAGGAGCCATACCATGACACACATATCATATTGTGTGTGTGCTATAGAACGATCGTTGTGAAAATGACAATAGTTTTTCCTTGAATATCATTGTGTGATCACAGTACTTTTTTGGTCCATCTTGAGCGTTACTATTCGACTTAGAGCTATGACTTGAAGTTGAGGCTTGATGATGCTACTTTCGTATGTAATCATAAGACTTTGGTTCTTAACAGTCATGCATACCATACTAGGAAAGCAGTCGAGTTGATATGAATGGTCATTAATATCTAAAGAACAATCTTTCTTTCTTCACCATATTTGCTCAGGCGGTTACATTATGTATGTAGTCAAATATTGTATAGCTTAAAGGGAATTCATAAGTATCAATGATGCAAAGAGGATTTGGGGTATCGATATTTTGAAAATATCGTGTTAGTTTGATGGTGACTTAACACGATGTTACGTGTTACTTATATTGGTCGCACAACTTATTAAACAATTGAAGCATCGAGAGAAAGTTTGAACAAGTCATTGCGGCTTGTGTAGCCGAATGAGAGCTGTTAGGATGCCTTGATTGAGATTTGGCCCATATCGGCCAATGTCTACTCCTATAAATAAAGCGATTCCCAAAACCTAACATATGCTTACTCTAGATGCTTAATTCCATTCTCATGTGTTGAGATCCAGTTTTCATAGTTCTCTCGAAATACTGCCTCATCATCTGGGAATGAGAGTTTTGAGTTGCGGAATACCGACGAGATTCTGGTAGCCCCGATTGAAGATCTTCTCAACCGCAATATTACAATCCACCATGCTTCCGCTACAAAATCACGATTTCGTATTCGTATTTAATTATCAAATCTATTTTGATATTTAGGACTCAATACTAGATGAAGAAGAGCAAATTGTTGCCGAGGAAAGCCTTTCAATTTAGCGCAACCGAGTTGAGTTATATAATGCTATGTTGTTTGAAATGAAATTTTGCCCATTTACTCTGTGCTCTGTCATCAATCCTGTTTATTTGCATACATGTAACATGTTGATGTGTTCAAGCATGGTGTTTGTCAAATTATTATCTACATACGCTTCATTTATGTTCTACTAGTATGTTGGTTTTTATTATAGTTAAACACACAAACCAAACCAAACCAAACCAAACCAAACCAAACATACCCAGTAAATTTTGCCCTTAGACAGGGTCTGAGGAGGGTACGATGTACGCAATCATACCCCCACCTCTAACAGGATGGGGAGATTGTTTCCGTGGAGACCCTCAGCTCAAAAAAAAAAGTAATGATAATAATAATACTCATAATCATAGTAATAGTAGTACTCATAGTAATAGTAGTACTCATCGTAATAGTAGTAATAATCATTGTAATAGTGGTAATAATAGTAATTATTATTATTATAACAATAAGAATAGGAATAAGCGAATATAACAGATATAAACTACTTACCTCAACCATACACTACATATATCCGAAAAAAATAATGCATACACAAATAAAGGACCAACTAAACAGATAAAATACAATTAGGTGCAAATATCCACAAGTATATCCCGCTAATTTCTATTAGCCTAGAGGTCCATACACAAATAACTACTCTATAAAGTCTTATATATCTTTAACCGTAATATGACGTCTCCAACTCGTCATATCAGAGTTCATGTCCTCGGAGAAGTTTAATTCTATTAGATCTAACTGGATCTGTCCATCCCATGTTCTCTTAGGTCTCCTTTGACCTCGTCGCCCTTGGATTTGTAATCCTTCGACTCTCCTGATTGGCTCGTCCAAACTCTTTCTGCGTACATGTCCAAGCTATCGTAACCTACCCTCCCTCAGTTTGGCACTTATAGGCACGACACCTAGTGTGTCTCTAAAGACTCCATTTGGAATCTTATCTAATCTCGTGCGACTACACATCCACCTTAGCATTCGCATCTTCGCCATTTCAAATTTCTGCGCATGCGACATTCTCATAGCCCAGTACTCTGACTCGTAGAACATTGCCGGTCTTATAACTATTCTATAAAATTTTTCCTTAAACTTGAGTGGAACTTTTTTATCACACAACACTCCAGTAGTCGATCGTCATTTCATCCATCCGATCTTGAGGCGATGGATAACATCGCCTTCCACACATCCATTCTTTTGTATGATCAATGTTCTAAAAGGCGGCCGCCACGGCGCCAAGGCGGCCGCCTTATTGCCCGGAAATTCAAAAGTGCTCCGACTTTAGCCGAATCGGAGTGACAGGGCGGCTCGGACGCCACGGCGGCCGCCTCGCCCGCCACGGCGATTGCTTTGTCCGTCTAAACGGTTTTGCGATTTCATTGTTTTGCGGTTTTCTTCTTCATTTATTTGTCATTTATTTTTGTAGTTATGTATGCCTTCAAAGTGTTTGATAAAATGTCTAATTGATGGAATGATGTTAAATTCATGGTCCATGTCATGAAAGATTATAATTGTCTTATTTGAATGCTGGGTAGTGAATAAAATCTATATGCGAATGATAATTGTTTGAAGCTTAATGTCTAATTGATGGAATGATGTTAAATTCCTTTTGGATTGATAAACTCTCTTCTTTTGGGAAGGCATCATAGATTGTGCGCTGAAACAAAAGCTTGTTAAGTTAAAAACAGAGAGTTCATGAGTTGGAATAAATTGAATGGAACCAAAAAAAAACTTTTTTTAGCAAGTAAAAAAAAGGCCAAGCCCCGTGGCGGCGCCAAGGCAGGCGCCCGAGGCGCTGGGCGGCCCTCGGCCGCCCTGTTTCCGCCTTCTGCCTTTTTGAACACTGGCTACCAATAAGGGATGTGATCCCTACAAATTAGGGATCACTCAATATGGAAAGGATTTTGTAAAATTCTTTCCTCAGCAATATGTACTAATGGCAGAAATACTATACCACAAGACATAGGGTTGCAAGAAACACCAGACACACACATGGTAGCATACCATTCACTCATGGTATGGCCCACACTTTATGGGCATCCAATCATGTTCTGACATGTTGGATTCTTGCATTTCTTGTGTTAAATATGTCTTGTGGTATAGCATTTGTGGTACTAATGAAATGTGGAATAGAATAGAATTATAATCCAAGTAAGAACGTTAAAAAAAAGAACATTAGTCGGTTGATCCTCAAACCGCATAAAAGTCAAGGTGATGACATCACTCTCAAAATTTTCTTTAATGAAATATTTGTCTATCTCAATATGTTTGGTCCTGTCATACTGCATAATGTTTTTTTGAGATATGTACTGCAGTGTGCAGCTAGATTGCCACATCAAAGTGGCACAACTTGATATGGAGGGAAACCAATTTGGTCATCAATTTCTATGGGCACTACATTTATGCTAATCCTCTTGTTATTCCACTGATTATGCCTCGGACACTCGACAAGGCAAACAACTTCTGTTTCTTACTTCTCAATGTAACTCATTTGTCTTCAATTACGTAAAATACTCGAATATGGACTTTCGATTCACGAGATTTTCGATCAATTTGATAAGCCTTCATTCTCCAGTGAATGGCTCCGGGAAAATGACCTTGGTGTCTAGTGTCCTTCTGAGATATCTAACAATCATCAAAGTTTCTTCCATATGGTCTTTTTATGGCATGTGCATGGATTGACTCACGATCGCGAGGCAATATAAAGTCTAGTATGAGACAATTATATCAATTAACCAATAAAATATTATCATCTTTCCCTATCCTCAAAATCCTCCCCTCAACAATGCTAATGTCATGGCTAGGAGCTATCAATTTGTCAGCCGACTGACAATCTAATATTGATGTTTCAGCTAATAAATCAAGCACATATTTCTTTTGAGAAATATAGAGTTCAATTTTATGACTTCAATTGTAAGAAAATTTCAACTGCCCCAAATTCTTCATTTCAAATTTATTGAAAAAAATTCTTCCAACTCGTCATTCTCTTCCCCATCATCTCATATTATCACCATGTCATCAACACAAAATACAAGGGAAATTATACCTCGATATCTTCTCTTCAGGAATAGTGTGTGATCTGAATTATTTTGTATATAACCATATTGTCTCATAATAAGTTTAAATTATTCATACAATGCTCTTGAAGACTCAATCGGTCCATACAAGACCTTCTTTAGTACTCATGCTTAATCGGGCCAAAAATCTTGTGAGAAGTTGGGGGTGGTCCCTCCATGTATACCTCTTCCTCCAAATCATTATGCAAGAATACATTCTTCATATCAAATTGATGAAGAGGCAGGTCCCTCCATGTATACCTCTCCCTCCAAATCACTATGCAAGAAGACATTCTTCATATCATTTTTTTTAAACTCAAAATTTGTTTTTAAAAAAGAAAAATTTACAGAATTACAGTCAGTCTTCTTCCCGACCGGATTTCTCACCATTTACAGATTTCAGGAACTCATCAAAATTGGGAAAGGATCATTCATCCATGACTCTACAGAATCCAAGATAACATTTTTCTTTTTCCCTCTGATTTTGTACTAAAACCATAATTGGAATTGAATGATTCTTGTGATATCATCGGTTTCTATTTCCTCTCCACGAAAGTGTCGATTGTTTCTTACTTGCCACAATTGCCAAATCGTTGCTGGCCAAATTGCCAAGCAGATGCTTTTCTTGATGCCCGGAGGTTTGGTGTTGACGAAATCCTATTCTTGCGGGCCTTTTATGAGTGCGTGAGGTAAATGTAGCCATTGCGTGTTCCATATCTTTATGGCTTATGAACACTCGAAGAAAATGTGATCTCCTGTTTCTGGTTGCGAATCACACAGGGTGCACAGAATTGGAAGATTGTAGGCTATGATGTTCATTTTTTGAAGATTCTGTTTCGTTGGCAGCCGGTCCTGCTTGCATCGCCCTACATGAATGGAAACCTTGATTGGTGCGTGCCTGTTCCAAACTTTGTTGAGTTCTTTGCTTGCTATTGCATTGTATGCTGGATTTTGATGGTTGATGACTGCATTACAATTTGTTCTTGCAATTTTTTTATTTGATTGCCTCCCTTGCATACCCAATGATCTAGCTCATGTTCCTGCAGATTTATGCTAGATATAAGAATTGTTAGTGCATCAAAATCTGGTATTTTCATGGGGCTGAGCTATCTTTTCCATGACCATGCATAGCTCCATGAGTTGTTTTCCCAACAGCCATATTGAGAAATTGTGAGCTCCTTAGTTCTTGCCTTCCTGAACAATCTAGGGAATATGTGTGATAAACACGAATCCCCCACGAAAATGGGTGTGTCCTTTGGCCACGAACACACTTCAAATTGATGAATAGACAAGTCTCTATTTCCACGAACACCATCAATTTTGGCCACCGACAAAAAAGTTATTGATTAATCTACACCATATGCATGCGTGTGTCCTTTGGCCACTAATTGTGCTTTATATCTGGCAACATCCATCAATTTTTCTCATTATGGTATAACTCTTCTACACGCTACAAATTGATTCCCATTGGGTAATCAATCTTTCTCCCAAGTATTATTTTTTTTTCAATGCATCTATTTCAACTTCCATCGTTTCTCCTTTCAAGTATGTTCATTGCTTCTTCTATGCTTTGAGGTGTATTCTCCTTATATAGGGTTGTCGTAAAGTCTTTGGCTGACTTCGTAATTCTCCCCAAAAATAGGTTAGCAATCGGGTAACTCTTCGAGCCAAAAATATGTCAATGAGAATAATTTTGGTCTGCAACTCCTCGGGTGGTATAGTTTGGATGACCATATCGAATTAGGGCAACACTCTCCATAATAGTATCTCTAGTAACATCACTGTGATAAGAACCGGACAACTTAACCACTAGCTCGTGAGTGCTTACGATTTCTTGATGAACCAAATTTCTCACACCACAATACTCCAAATCGTTGTCCAGGTTGCGACATCACTAGAATTTTCGATCTGCACCATATGTTGCTCAAAGTTCGGCCATGGACCTTGCAATAATTGCATGGGTCTTTCAGCAATCTACAGATAAGTTCTCGCCCATAGTTGTCTTGTTTTTTCGCAAGAGGATTCAATCAGTAATGACTCCTACAGTGCTATATCGATGTCGTGCTCCGAGATGGGTGGAGTATAAGCAGGAATAGTGTGATAGGTGATTGGTGATAGATGAGGTCAGAAGAGTTGAGGTGAGTGGAGAACTTATCCAATCTAGTGGACTACTTAAAGTCTCTCTATGAACACTAGATTGGGAAGACTAAATCAAATAGTAAACGGATTCCACAAAATCACAATGAAAGTTAATAAACAACTAATAGGTAATGAAAGGATGCTTGGAATCTTGTGATCAACATTTCTTTGTCCCGTTGTTTATATTTGAATTGAATCAATCCCTCCTTTATTTTCTCCTTTCACTTGTGTTAGTCTCCCACCATCTCAAATGCAATACATGTTTCGATTTCTCACTAGTTGGAATTCTGATTTGTGTCTTAATCCACTATGCAAAAACAAAAAAAAGGAAAGATATGGGGAAGATGTATGTATTTGCGCGTGTGCATGATTACAGAATGCTGTGAGAATGCACGCACAAGGCACAGCGCGCACCAATTATTTGCACTTGACATGAAATCACTAAGAGACTTGTGATGGGATATGAGAAATGGGGCAAAACAAAAGGTCCAACACAACAACAAATTCACTTTTCATTGTTTTCTCGTCAGTGTGATATATCTCAGCTAGTTTGGATTTGGACAAGGAGATTCACTAGAACGCACAAACATGGAAACATGGGATGGGTTTCGAGTATATTATTATTATTATTATTATTATTATTATTATTATTATTATTATTATTATTATTATTATTTTCCCCAGAAAATAGAATTTTATTAATTTAAAAAACTGTAACTGTTCAAGTACAAACATGGCAACATGGACTGGGTTTTGAGTATAAGGTTCCGTTTATTGTAAATTTATGCACCAGCGTTTGATTCAGATTGCGAGCATTACCGGTATCAACATCACATGTAGTAAACACATTTTGTCGTTTGATTTTGATTGAGATAATTAAGGTTTCGTATGTTTACTTCTAATTTGATTATGCCAGATTCAACAGTTCAATGATGGGTAAATGACCGAAATACCCCTCACGTGTATATGAGCTTTAAACATTACATAACAACATCGCATCCGAATCCAAACAAGTAAACATGCGACAATGGAGATTAACACAGATGAATACCACAAATGTAAACACTCAAAAACATGTCAGTCATCTAAAACAAATGAATGTTAATACACTCGGAAAAAACAAATGTTATATACTCGGAAAAAACCAATTATTGGTGTTACACTCGAAAAATAGGCCCACAATAAAAGAACAATGAATGTGATACACTTGAAAATCAAGACTGACAAATTGTTCAACACAACGAACAGGCCACAAGTTCATTCATTCTGTCCAGCGCCCACATTTCTATATGTTGCGAACATAGAAGTAGCCATTTGATCCCTCTTTTTCGTCCATTTAGGAGATGATTCCAAGTTCACAATTCATTCTGGAGATTGGCTACCCAATCCTTCAGTCTCACCCTGTGTATCTTGTTCTTCAACTATGTCCTCTAGAACACCATAGGATTGATTTTCCTTAAGAAAGTTGTGTAGGATAGCATAAGCGTAGATCACATGAATTTGACACCTTATGTGGTAGTACATAGGCGACATCAAGACTGCCCAGCGATGCTTTAGGATGTTGAACATGCGGTCAATTACATTTTGTGCCTTAGAGTGCTTCAAATTGAAGTACTCTTTGGCATTCTGTGGAGCTCGATTCCCAGTGGCTCATTCCCTTAGATGGGATCGTGTACAACGATATGAGACCAAAAAACTTTCACAATTCATGTAGCCATTATCCGTAAGATAGTATGTGCCTTCAAAACATAATGAATGGAATTTTAGAGTGACCAAATAGCATTTTCCAAAAAATAAATGGAATTCTAGAGTGACCAAATCTGATAATGAATGAGGGAGAAAATAAAGGATGTACCTTGCGGAACCCGCCGACCATTAGGTGGCCGCAACATATCTTTTAGCACCCGTGCATCAGCAGCCGATCACTCCCATCCTGTGAGGACGTAGACAAAACGACCTTCACGGTCATATACTTCTTGCACATTGATAGCTACCTGTCCTTTCCTTATTCTGAACCGAGTTATCAGTTTGTTAGAAACTTGAATGGAGACATATGTCCCGTCAAGCACCCCCAAACACCCCTGCAGAATTTAAGCATTAACTAAGATATGCACATAAGCACAAATAATATCAACATTGGGTTAAACATGACCAATAAAATTCTACTTACCGGAAATATACCCCAATGCTCATTCGTAGAATTCTCTGGTACGGGAACATGTTCAACTAATAGCTTCAGTTTCACTACCATGCTTAAGATCTCGTGAAAATATTTAACTATCATACTGGTTGACCGCGAAAAATCATACATAACGGTTCTAAACTTATGATTGTGACCTAAAATTTTGAGGAAGATAGCAATTTTCTCTTCTGCACTAACATAAATGTCTTCACAAACCATGCGCCCAACGCGAAGAACGATGCAAAGACGATAGAAAATATCCTTAGTCATTCTCAGATTGTCAAAACAGTCCATAGCATTACCCAATACCAACTTGTCCAAATATTCTACTTGTTTAGGTAGACGCTGAATTAAGTTATACCTAATTCTATTTGGGCAGCACACTCGGAACGACGTATGCCATCTTCTAATTCATCTACATAATCAAGCGAATCTAATATAGCAAGCACATTCAAGACAAATCAGAGTTCTTGTCTCGCAGACGTCTGGACATTGTTGAACACAAGAATCAATCACTTATAAATACAATTAAGTCAAGAACATGAAGCACAAACATAAAAGAATTCAAGAACATGCACGAATTCAATGCCCAGAACACGAACCCTAGCATACAATTCAGTGAAACATTATACACGAACGAATTCAGTAAAACATTATAAACGAACGAACTCAATCTGAACACCACTATTTATGGAGAATCCATATATGTGCATAATTAAACACATAAAAAAGGAATAATTGCATACCCATAAATTCAAACCGTGTATAGTTGACGTAAAATCCATGGAATCGCCATTAACCACGATGAATTCGCCCATGGGAACAATCTAGGGCTCGAAGTATGTAAAATCGGATTTTAGGTATTTGGGAATTTTAGACTCATGGATTTTGTATTTATAGTAGTGCAATATGTAATTTAGTTGAAGTTCAAAGGGTACTTACGTCTGTTTACAGTTCAATCAAAATATAAGTCACACAATCACATATGAAAACGGGGATAAGAATAGTGTTCGAAATCAAAGAACCACCGAAAAACACCTGATTTCGTGAGTTGTACCTTGCGTAACGCTCATAATCAAATTCGTATTAAACAAGTTTCCGCATTTGATTACGATCAAACTACAAAAACGACCATAATCAAACGCTATCTAACACAGTAAACAGACCCTAAGGCCATTAAACGATACATGTTAGTTACTTTTGTAAGTTTGGAGCATTTCAACCTCTAGAACACAAATCAAGTTTTGGTCTCTTGCCTTCATCCAGCACCAGACGAACAATTGAATTTTTTCTACAACCGAATCCTTTGCATTCCTATGACGCTGAAAAAGTTTTGGGATAGTCAATTGCTTAGGCTTGAGCATATCATTTGCCACCAATCTTGTCTTAATCATTTCACTTATCAATATGACTTTTTTATCGTGAAAATCGCTTACACCCCACAGGATGCTCTGTGCTCGGAATTTCACACTTCACCCAAGTACCATTTTTCTCCGAAAAAAGTCATCTCAATCATCATAGTTTGTCTAAATTCATTTACCTTCCACGCCTCCAAATAAGACTTGGTGCAAGGTCTCCAAAGTAACTGTAGAAAACCAAAAATAGGAAATCTCAAACACCACTGGAATCGCATACCTGGAGGAACGGTAGTAGTGGAGACGAGGGATCGAATCAGGCCATGGTTTCTATCTATAGCCGATTAGGGCCGAGGGTTGAACCGATAGATGAATTGTCTAGTAGGGGCTAGTATTCTTCATCACCAGTTTTCCCCCCGCATCTAGCGATTGAAGATCTGCATACTGTTCTAGAAAATTAGGGCCGGGTAAGTGCCCTATCTATTGCTCGAGAATTATCGAAGTTTTGGCTTGCTTTTGGATTTGCCACATTTGTTCGTGTTGATAGTATTTTTGTGCTTGAGCTAAAATTGAATAATATTTGGATTGGAAGCTATAAAATGAAAACCAATGTTGCTAGATTCCGCAAAACACAAATCTTCTACCTGTCTAACCGTGCCCAACAATTGAGAAATGAAAGGACATATCATGAGGTAGTCCAGGGGGAACTAGTAGGAATCTGGGGAAAAACCAGAACTCAATATTGGAAAAGACAAAGAGTAATACTACATGTACCCTCACTTTTGACCCTATTCATAAATTTCATGATGTGGCAAGCATCATAACCACGCACAAAACCACAATCATTTTATAATGTGTGGTTGTGATGTTTGCCACATCATGGGGTTTATGAATATGATCAAAAGTGAGGGTACAAGTAGCATTATTCAAAGATAAAAGGAAACAGGTTCAGATATTAAAGAAGTATGATGGGGGAGGGACTCAAGAAACAAAGCCAGGAGAGATTAAGACCCCTGCATTGGCCCAAAAAATGATATGGATCTAGTATTTAAGACGGTTGCCAATGACTCTAGTTGGTTACGCTGTAGCAAGATCTGTAAGCTGAAGGATGGAAAACATTAAGACGTGAACATAAAAGGGCTACAACTAGATAAAAATTAGCCCCATGGGAGATGGGAGAGTATTGCTATGGGAAGATGAAACCAATGAGCTGACACCCTTGATTACTATGGATTTAGAGTGGCTGAAAAATTGGGTAACCCATATCATAGGCTGGACGTCTCACCCATCAAACAAAGAGAGACTTAGATGGGTCAAAATTTATGGAAATCCTTTCTCATGCCGGACAAAGACAATACTTGAAGGGGTTGGAAATAAGCTGGGGAAAGTGATCAAAATTGCCCAGAAAACTGTGAAAAAAAGGATCTGGAAGCAGATCAAGTGTTGATCCAATGTGGAATGCATCATATCATTTTTGGCATGCTGTGGGTGTTGATAGACGGCCAGGAGTATGGGGTTAGTATAGTGGAAATGGCCGAGGAAGATGGCTTGATAGAACAAGAAGATAATATTCCAAATTTTTAACAGATTAGCAGCCCTAGTTCGGATGATGAGTTTGCTGCCTTTAAAGTTATTAACATATAAGCCTACATGCTGTTATCCTGTCCAAGAAAAAGAATGGGATCTATCAGTCAAAAAGTAGGAAGGTCCATCTAAGGATCAAGATGACATCTTGTTGTTTGAGGCAAATGAGAATAGTTTTCAAGGGAAGTTCTGGGAGCCCAAGCAGTTAGACTGGTGGCCAAATGCCAAGTCGACAGACCATGAACCCCATCAAAGTCTTAGCTTGGAAGTCATGGAAAAATCGATGATGTAAAATGAGATTCGAAAAAAGGAAAGTAATGAATGTTGAAGATCAACACCATCAAGCCCTAGAAGCCCAAGAATGGAAGTCCAAAAGCCCAATGGAAGAAAACTCTAGAAGAGACCTATGAAGAAGGTGCTAGAAAT
>JAOYMZ010002362.1:0-24549 GCA_025802335.1 Pinguicula primuliflora | reverse complement strand
CGAATGTGCACATATCGATTGACATACAATTAATATTGCCCAAGTGGGAGAATGTTGGAAATCTTTCACATTTTGTGAGCTTCTATTAATTGTTATTTGATTCATGTTGATGGGCTTGATTTGTGATCATATTGTAAGCCTAGTATCTCATTATACAATTTGGATGACAGCTGGTGTAGGCCTGTTTAGTTGGCTCAATCCTTAATGGGTAGGATTGTGGCCCAACATTTTGTTATAGGGCTAAGTCCCTCTTCCTATCTATATAAAGGACCTTCCTGACCCATTAAGGCTGTCCTATTCAGTTTTCACGATAGATCTTGGAGAAGAAGACTTTCCCTGGCTCTTAGACTTCGAGTTCTTCACGTCATGTCAAGTTTTACTCCGCAAACAGGTGCACGATTCTGATAGATGTTATATAATCTACGTATAGTTTCATGAATTTTCTTACTTTTGATTCGTGTTGAGCAGTAGGTAAGGAGATTTGCTCGTATTGTGCGTTCATGTGAAGGATTTATTACTTCTGTGTGATTCAGGATTATGAATTCCAATATGTTCTGATGCCTTTGAATAGTTTCCAAATGTTGAGTTTAAGCCTCTGTTCTATGCCTTCCAAGTATTTCGTCTGCTGATTTCTATAATGTGTTGGTTCAATTATTTCTGTTGCTCTGTGAGAATTGAGGAAGGTGAATGGAGGAGGTGTTCCGAGTGTAAGACTCGTTTGGGACTGTTGAAGACTCCCTACGGGACCGAGAGATTGGAGCTGCGGTATCGTAGTTGGAAGCACTCGGGTTCGGCGTGGGTGAGAGATTAGTAGGGTAGCAAAACGGGAGGAGGAGGTCCGGTTGTAGGCGGGAGCGGTGGCATGAATGCCGATCATGACTTGGTGGCCGACGTTCTTTATCGTTTCCAAGCACTTCCGGAGGATCGATCTCCCGCGATTTGCCTGAGATGGGGAATGAACAGAGGTGCTATGATGTTGTATTTGCGTTCTGTCATAAGATCTCTGCTCATGACTTCTAGTCTTATGTTTACTATCTAATAGTGAGTATTATTGCTAGTATGTGAGACTGCAATTTATTGTTGAATGATTCGTGCGGATTGAACTTAAATCGATGGTTTTAGTTGTTGGAAGATGAGTTTGGAGATTTGTTTCATGGGCCGAATAGTTTCTGTTTTCGAAAAGTTCATTGAATGTGAAATTGTTGTCATGTTGGATTTTCAAATCGGATGGATCCGTTTTATGTTTGGGCCGAAAGCCTTGTTTGAAAAGAGCTGATTTTTCTTGGGCCATCTTTGGACCGGCTTTTCCTCGGGTTTTGGACTGAAGTTCTTAATGCTTGAAATATTCGATTTAGGTGATATAAGAGTTTTAAATCTTGTGAATCTTCCTACTGGGCTACTTTTGGGCTCACGGTTTTCATTTTGTGTACGAAAATATTCATTGCAGATACAGGTAATCCAGCGGCTACAGAAGGAGGGAATAAGTCGTGGACTGGGTTCGAAATCTTGTTGGGATTTAATTACATTTTGCTTAGTGTGTTTCATATTTATTTATGGAAGAAATTGTTGTCTTCGTTGTTGAACCTTTTTGAATGTTATGTAAACTGCGTGGTTAACTCCCATTATGATCCTATTTAGTTTCGTAAGACTTATTTTTGAATCTAAGGTATAATGTGTTGGCCTTGGGTGTGGGGCTCAAGGCCACACTGCCATAACGGACCTATTAAGTCGTATTTCGAATTTGGTTCGTTACAGGTTGAGATCGTATTAAGAGTTGATGAATGCAAGATCCCGTGAGCAGTGATGAGTGTGAAGAGTGAAGCGAGATCCCGTGAGTGATGATGAGCGTGATTGAGCGAGATCCCGCGAGCGGTGATGAGTGTGATTGAGTATCGAATGATTTCACGAGTTGCGTATATGACCACGTTTATTTGAAAATGTGTCGGATAACGTTTTATTATATGATAAGCATGTGCTACGTGGAGTTCGATTTCATACATAGCATGTCGTTATATGAGTTTAGTAATTTAATCTTGCATGTAGTAATTGAAATTAAATTCCAATTTACGAATGTTTAGTAACTCATTAAATATTTTACGAGTTACTATGTGAATATAATATCGTTGCATGTATGCCCTCGATCTGATTACCCACTGAGTCGTTTTGACTCAAGAACCATCCCGTATGTTTGATTGCAGAGCCGGAGCGGCATTGATTCTCGGAGCTTCGCTTGGGTGATTCCCAGAAATTTGAAAGAATCGTTGAGTCTTTAATAAGAACTTGGGCCTTGACCCGTTTCCGTCTTTTATGATGTTAAGACTTGTTTTTAAGTTGTTGAGACCTTGTCGGGCTTGGACCTTATGTACTATGCTACGTGGTATACGTTGACGTTAAAACTTATTTTGTTATGATTTGTTCTTAAGTTTAATTCATATGAATTGGGCTCGGGTATAGACATTGGGCCATACTGCCATAACGCACCCCAATCCAATGAGTGGATTTATTTGGGTCGTTACACCGACGGCGTTATTTGGGTTCGCTACGTATACTCGCGCTCGTACACTCAGATGTGGATAGAACCATGGATGTTGTGCTTATTACAGGATAGTTGGAGCATGAATGACTCTTCCGGGATAACTACGATATATCGGAGTCTTGTGAATTGTTGTGTTTGTTTGATAGTTTAGGGTCCGACTGCATTATCCGGGTATACCACGTATAGTCACGCTCGTACCATCAGACGTGGATAGAACTACGAATGTTGTGCTTATTATAGAATAATTGGATCACGAATATCGCTTCCGAGATAACCATGATATGTTGGGGTCTTGTCGATTGTTGTGTTTGTTTAATTGTTTAGGACCTGATTGAGTTAATCGAGTTTACCACGTATAGTCGTATTCGTACCGTTAGACATGGAAAGAACAACAGATGTTGTGCTTAATACAGGATAGTTGGAGCACGAATGTCTCTTTCGGGATAACCACGATATGTATGGATCTTATCGATTGTTGTGTTTGTTCCGACTATCCTATACGGGGTATCTAAGTGCCTGTTTGCAAGTTCTTCTCAAAAGCGGCTTTTGGCTTTTCAATCGTAGAAGCCCCTTTTATACTGTTTGCAATTTTGGCTTTTGGCGGTGAAAAAGCTCCCAAAAGCCCAAAAGCCAAAAGCTACATTGGAATAGCTTCTGGGAGGCTTAAGGCGGTGACAATTTTGTAAATATTAAAAAATTCATTTTAAAGATAATTTTGTCTATATACAAATCGATAATATCAAAATACTCAAAAAATTTCCCGTATTATATCCATTTTGTCATACTATTATTTTTAACTTTTGTCACAGTAAAGCCCATACTGCAAACACTTTATAACTTCTTTATAAAAACACCTTTTTTTAAAAGCTCCCCTCAAAAGCCAAAAACAGCTTTTCAGTAGAACTTGCAAACAGGCACTAAGTCTATTTAAAGGTCCACAGTAAGCACTGATAGTATGTCGGTCAGCCCTCCTTCCAATCGCTTCGAGCCAGTCCGAATTTAGCTGCCGAGGCATTACGACTTTGTAAATACAACACACACGTGAGCTATATATAAAGCTCAGTAAGCGGGACTCGACTTTCGTAGATTTCCCAAAACGGTTTTATTCGTATAGAAATCAACACGTGAAAAATGTGTATATCACGTAGAATCTAACTCAGAAAAAGAAGCATGAAAGTAATTAATCTTCACACATCAACCACACATTTTGCCACTCAGGCGCACCTACAGCCACTCAGGCTTTATAATTTTGCCACACAGGAAAATTCTGAACCACACAGCTCACCCGCCATCAAGCCCATCCATTCCTCCTTACCTCCGGCAATAATCAAGCATAAAGACACTCACACAAATCATTCATCTCCTAATGTGATTCACAGTTGATGAAACCATACAACTACTGGTTTTTTGTGATACACAAACGAATAGAAACAGACTTTTATTATTTCAAAAGGAAGATCCTATATGACCTGAAAAAATGATTTATGCAAGTTGCAAAAGTTATTTTTAAAACGTTTAAAACAACTTAAAGTAAGAAATCATATGCCAGCCTTTATTTCAAAAACTTGAAAATATAACTCTATGGTTTTGTTTTGAAAGCAAGAGGACTTGCTCTCTTTTAAACCGTGAAAATGACCACAGATTTGTCATAGGAAAATGTTTCAAAACTAAGTAGATCCGACCACACAACAAGTTAAAAATGTTTGAACTCTACCAGTATGTTGAAGTCTATCAGTCAGTCCAGTCTACTTGCCGAGCACCCTGTTGGGATTTTGGGCTCCCAACATATGTGGAGAAAGGTTCAAATATGTCAAGCCCACTTGACTCACCCTAATAAGGGGAGAAGGGGTCAGTTAGGGTATGAGAGATTGAGAAAACCAGCCTCAATAAAATAAGTGAAAGAGAAGAGAAGAAGATTTTTTTGCATATATTCAGAGCAACGACTGTAAATCTTCTTCTACGCCTTCGTTCATCGTCGGGTCGAGGCTGAAATTTTAATTGTGGGTTCGTATCATCTGAATCTTGAATCTGACCGGTCGGATCAGTGAGAAGTTGTCGGAAGAGGGAGAAATTGCGTCGAACAGTAGCAATCAAACTCTGGCTTTTCAGTTTCTCTTTGTTCTCAAACTCCATGCTTATTACTGTGTTCTTGAGCTGATTGTTGAGCACGAATTGTGCAGTATTTTTAGACTCTCGTGTACTCTATTTTGATCATAGTAAAACTTGATTGGCTGACTTGTGCCCGTGGTTTTTACTCCTCACATTGAGGAGGTTTTTCACGTTAAAATTCCCGGTATGATGTTAGTTGTTTTATCTATTCGTTATTGCTGCTCCTCATAGGTTCTTTCAAGTTTGGGAAATTATTATCCGCTGCATATTTCTCTGTGTGTTTTGTTATCAGAGTTGAATTTCCCATCAGAGTGGTATCGAAGCAAGGTTGGCTAAGAGTTGTTTGACTTGTTCGAATGATGGAGGTAAATACAAATGGAATGATTTGTTTGTATGGCACTAATTATCACTTGTGGAACCGAAAGATGAAAGATATGTTATTTGTGAAGAATTTGCATCTTTCTGTATTTTCTGCTGAGAAACTGGAATCCAAGTCTGATGAGGAGTGGAATTTTGAACATCAGCAGGTTTGTGGTTTTATTCGATAATATGTTGAAGATAATGTCTACAACCACATTGCTAATTAGAAACATGCAAAATCCTTATGGAAGAAGATTGAATCCTTGTATGCTTCTAAATCAGGTAACAATAAATTATATTTGTTGAATTCTCTGATAAATTTGAAGTACAAGGAAGGAACTTCCATTTCAGACCACTTGAATGATTTTGAGAAGCTCCTAGATCAGTTGCCGGGAATGAGCATCAAGTTTGATGATGAAGTGTTGGGACTATTGCTACTGAATACTCTACCAGATTCTTTAGAGACATTTCGGGTTTCAATTACTAATTCTGTTGCTGATGGTAATGTGTCTTTGCAGAATGTAAAATGAAGTGTTCTTAATGAGGAGATGAGAAGGAAGGCACAAGGTTCTTCATCTCAATCCGATGTGCTTTCCATAGAGAACAGCGGGGAAGTTAGAAAAAAGATCAGAAAGGTAGTAGAGAGCCAAGCAGAAGTAAGTACAAGTACAAGAATGTAGAGTGCAATTATTGTCACAAGATAGGGTATATACAGAGAAACTGTTTTAAATGAAAAAGGGAGAGCAAAGACTCACCAGGGATAATTTGGTTGTTGCCAAAGGGAAGAAATTAATAAACTGCATTGGACAAAAGCATTGGTTGCTAGAGATAGTGTGAATACCATGGATATGGAGAGTTCTTTGTGGCATCGAAGGCTGAGTCATATCAGTGAAAAGGGTCTGAATTACTTAGCCAAGAAGGATGTGCTTCAAGGATTAAAGAGTTGCAGAGTGGGAAAAATGTTCTAATTGCATGGTTGATAAGCAGACCAGAGTATCCTTTAAGAAACATCCCCTTTCAAGGAAGTCAGAGTTGCTGGAATTGATGCATTCTGATGTATTTGGCTCATTTAAGGTAAAGTCACTTGGTGGTGCACTTTATTTTGTTACCTTTATTGAGGATTGTTCCAGGAAGCTTTCGGTCTATGCTTTGAAGTCAAAGGACCAGGTACTGGAAAAATTCAATGAATTCCATGCCTTGGTTGAAAGACAGTCAGGTAAAATGTTGAAATGCATTCGTTCTGACAATGGTGGTAAGTATTGTAGACCATTTGATTTTTACTACAAGCAACACGGTATTAGACATGAAAAGACTCCTCATTAAACTCCTCATCTTAATGGTTTAGCAGAGAGGATGAACAAGACATTGATTGAGAGAGTTAGGCGTACGCTTCCTGAAGTAAAGTTACCTAAGTCATTTTTGGGTGAGGCATTGTACACGGCAGTGCATGTTATTAATCTCAGTCCTGTAGTTGCTTTGAATTCAGAGGTTCCAGACAAGATTTGGTTTGAGTATTCGGTTGTAAGGCATATGTACATGTTCCAAAGGATGAGAGATCCAAGTTGGATGCGAAGTTTAGGTAGTGCATCTTTATGATCTAGATGAGTTTGGATACAAGTTGCATGATCTAGTTGAGAAGAAGGCTGTTAGAAGCCGTGATGTGAAGTTCATGGAAGACCGAACCATTGAGGACATTGACAAGATTGAGAAGGCTACACTCGAGAAAGACAATTGTTTGTTTGATGTTGATCTAGTTTGGATACCTGTACATAATCTGGACGATGCTGAAACTAATGTTCAGAATGGTGAGCAACATGATTATGTTGGTGATCAACAATTTGGAGATGATGTAGATGTTCCTTCTGATGATGTTGAAGAGGAACATGAGATCCCACAATATGAGAATTTTTGTGATGATCCTAAACCACCTCAAGCTCAACTCAAAAAATCCAACAAATAACGAAAACCATCTACCAGGTATTCTTCTGATGATTATGTTATGTTAACAAATGAAGGTGAACATGAGAGTTACCGTGAGACCATGGAAAGTGATGAAAAGGAGAAGTGGCTGGATACAATGCAAGATGAAATGAAGTCTTTGTATGATAATCATACTTTCGACTTGGTGAAATTTCAAAAAGGTAAGAAGGTTTTGACAAATAGGTGGATATTCAGGGTGAAAAAAGAAAGCAATTCTACATCTCTAAGGTATAAAGCCATATTGGTGGTGAAAGATTTTGGACATGAAAAGGTTGTTGATTACAATGAGATTTTTTCTTTTGTAGTGAAGATGTCATCCATTAGAACCGTGTTGAATTTGGATGCTACTCTTGATTTAGAGGTAGAGCAAATGGATGTCAAGACTTCCTTCCTACACGGTGATTTGGAGGAAGAGAATTACATGGAGCAACCTATTAGTTTTCTTGTTGAAGACATGGAAGACTATGTGTGTAGGCTAAGAAAGAGCCAATATGGGTTGAAGCAGGCTCATCGACAGTGGTATAAGAAGTTTGAATTTGTTATGTGTGAGCAAGGCTACAATAAGACTGCTTTTGATCACTGTGTCTTTGTTAAAAAAATTGTTGATACTGATTTTATTATCCTGTTATTATATGTTGATGACATGCTTATTGTTGGGGAAAATATTTCCATGATTAACAGGTTAAAGAATCAATGCGGTGAGTCATTTGCCATGAAAGATTTGGGAGTTGCTACGCAGATCCTTGGTGTAAGAATCGCACGTGATAGGAAAGAGAAGAAATTTTGGCAGTCAAAGGAACACTATGTTAAAAGAGTGATACGGAAGTTTTAGATGGAAAATGCCAAGGCTGTAAGTACCTCTCTTGCTACTCATTTTAAATTGAGTGTTAAACAGAGCCCTTCTAGTGAAGATGAAAGATTTGATATGCAACGAGTTCCTTATGCATCTGTTGTGGGTAGTTTGATGTATGCAGTGATATACACAAGACCAGATATTGCGCATGTTGTTGGTACAGTTAGTAAATTTCTGTAAAATCCAGGTAGAGAGCATTGGAATGAAGTGAAATGGATTTTGAGGTATCTCCGTGGTACTAGTAGTTTGAGGCTTTCTTTCGGAGGTGATAAGCCTACACTTGTGTCTATACTGACTCTAATATGGATGGAGATGTTGATTTCAGAAAGTCTACTTCAGGCTACTTGATTAAGTTTGCAGGGGGAGCTGTGGCATGGCAATTGAGATTTCAGAAGTGTATTGCATTGTCCACGGTTAAGGCAGAGTATATTGTTATTACAGAAGTATGCAAGGAGTTGCTTTGGATGAAAAATTTCTTGCAGGAGCTTGATTTTAAATAGGACAAGTACATGCTGCTTTGTGATAGTTAAGTTGGTAAGAATCCAACCTTTCATTCTAAATCGAAACATATTGATGTGAGGTATCATTGCATACATGATGCTTTGGATGCTAGACTATCAGAATAGGTTAAAGTCCATACATATGATAATGGTGCTGATATAATGACTAAAGCATTACCAAGAAGCAAGTTTGAAACTTGTTGCGAGATCGCTCGTTTGGCGGTCATCTTTACATAAGTTGTGAGGGGGAGATTTGTTGGTGTTTTGGGCTCCCAACATATGTGGAGAAAGACCCAAATATATCAAGTCCACTTGACTCACCTTAGTAAGGGGAGAAGGGGTCAGTTAGGGTATGAGAGATTGAGAAAAGGAGCCCTAAGAAAATAAGTGAGAGAGAAGAGAAGAGAATTTTTTCGCATATATATAAAGCAATGATTGTAAATTTGCTGCCACGCATTCGTTCACCGTAGGATCGAGTTGAAATTTTAACAATCGATTCAGAACATCTGAATCTGGAACCAGACCGGTCGGATCAGTGAGAAGTTATTGGAGGAGGGAGAAATCGCTTCTGACTGGTAGCAGGCAAATTTTTTGACTCTCGTGTACTCTATTTTGATCATAGTGGAGCTTGATTGGTTGGCATGTGCTCATGATTTTTACTTCTCACATTGAAGAGGTTTTCCACATTAAAATTCCTGGTATGATTTTAGTTGCTTTCTTTATTCGTTATTGCTGCTTCTCGCAGGTTCTTGCAAGTTTGGGAAATTATTATCCGCTGCATATTGCTTTGTGTATTTTGTTGTCAGAGTTGAATTTCCCATCAGACATCCACTGATAACGGTTGCACAAGAGCAAGTCAGAATAGCGAATGTGGATCAGTTAGCTAAAGAATAAGTCGGTCTATTAGTGATGTTGAGTCGTTTTTGTTGTTTTGAAAAAGACAGGATCACTTCCTGAATTGTAGGAGTGTGTTGTGTCTTTGTAAGGCTATTTATATCCCGAACTTTTCCATCATTCAATAAGAAAACATCTTATTACTTTGTTCATACAAATTTGATTCTTAGCTACTGATTCGTTTATCATCCCGACCATTGGTATCACAGACATGTCTCATGACAGCATCATCAAGCCAGCCATTCCCAATTTTGATGGCGAATACGACCACTGGAGTATGCAGATGGAGAATTTTCTTCGATCCAATGAATACTGAATGCTAATTGAGCCCCTGAAGAATACGACCATTGGTATCACAGACATGCTACAGTGGAATGATCCAAAAAGAAGCAAGTTGATGATTTCAAACTGAAGGATCTCATATGCTCAAGAGTAGGCTCTAAAGACACTGCCACACACTGCCACGCGTGTGACATTTCTTTGTAGAGGCAAATTCCCGAACGAGAACAATTTCTGAGCAGTTGACGAATGGTTGTTGCCTCCACATCGGCCTCGAGGTCAGCGCCATCACTATCCAAGTATTAGATATCCCTACCCCCATTCCAAGTCAGCTACCAGTGGTACGCCGATAAAGGAAGGGCGATATACATCCCTCCTGTGCTAATTGAACAAGCCAAACCTTCTGGTGAAGCCAACACAAAAAAACAACAACAGGGTTAATCCTCCAAGCCTCTGCAACAACTCTACACCCCAACACGCAACTGATTCCAATCACCTGCCCTCAACAACCAACGGGAACCCAGCTGCAGCTGTAGCTACAATTTCACCAACATTGGATGCACCCACTATGCAGACTGCCATGGAGTCCAGTTTACACCGGCTGATGAGTATTTCTCATTCATTTTATTTCACAAACCTACCATTTTCATGGCCGCGGACAGTTATGGCAATTTCTCTTAGGTTTTTCTGGATTTTGACACTACTCTGCACTGCCGCCCGCGGACTTCTGGCCTCTTCGACCATGACAGGCATGGATCAGCCTCACTCTTATGCTTTTCCTCCACTGCCTGGACAGGAAAACAAATTTGCAAGCGCCAGCATTCAAAAATCTTTTGCATTACTCGTGGGATTGAAAAACTACAGCTTACGAACCCATATCACTAAAATCGATCGGGGAGTGGAAAGTGCGAGCCCAAGATATCCTTCCCAAAAGCAGAAATTGTTTCCTTAACAACCCACTTTGAACTGGCCCATGTTGGAAAATTCAGTCATGGAAGGCCAACAATGTTGGAGACAAGGAAATTGATCGTTGCCATAGGCTTCAAAGGAGACATTACAGCTGGACATTTGATCAAAAGCACATATTAATCAGATTTACTAATGAGAAAGATAGGGATCGTGTATGGTTGTGTGAAATCAGGTTTCTAAAGCGCTTTCCTATGAGAGTGTTTAAATGATCCCCTAATTTCAAAGGAAATTTTGAATCTCATATTGTTCTTGTGTGGATTACTTTACTCAATCTACCTATTCATTTGTATCAAAAAGATGTTATATACTCTATTGCCAATACTATTGGGAAACCAGTGCGTATCGATGAAGTTACTGCTGTTCTGGCTAGGCATAGCTGGCATGAGTTTGTGTTGAGATGAATCTATTAACTGCTCAAGTCCCTTGCATATTTGTTGAATTTGAAGGTTGTGAAGCTTTCTGGCAACCCTTTGCATATAGAAAAATTCCCGTTGTACTGCTTACACTGTATGAGGCAAGGTCATAATAAAGATAGTTGCATTGTTCTACATCCTGTACGTACTTCTAAAACTACTGATGGGCTCCCAGCCAAAGGAGTGAATATAAAGGCCCATGTTCCTCATGTCAAAATCGCAGGAAATGAAGCTGGGAATGGGAGATCAACTAACATGGTTTATAAGCCAAAGAACACGACTATGGCTACAAATTCCACCGCTCTTAAGGTTGTGACTTTGCATCCTGATGTGGTTGAGACCTCCGGTCAAGGTACACTTAATATAGAGCCCCAAAATCTACTATGTGACACTAATATTGATGCCAATATTGCTCCTGCCCAGCGGCTAACCCCACAATTGCCTCCAATTTCTACTTCTAACAATTTCTCTTATCTTGTTATTCTTGATTATTTGGATTCTGATGTACATGTGGAGAATTTGGAGTCTATTAAACATGCCCATGAAAGACCTGCTGCCTAAATTTTTACTAAGGATGCTATATTGGAAGCTACTACTGATTCTGGAAAACTCCCAGTTGGAGAACAAATAGCTCCATCATCCGCTCTAGCAACTGGGGCCAATGTTACCAGCTCATCTAGCAACAAAAATCGAAGGAAATCTTGAGGGAAACACCACAAATCCTCTCCTTTGACGGAAGGTCATACCACAGCAATTGATCATCCACCTGCTGAAATCTTAGCCTCATCGGTTTTGTCTACACAAACTATGGAATTAGTAAATGTGCAGTCGAGTGAAAGCAATATGCTTGCAGCTGCTCCTGATGAACTAGGGGATTCAAGTGCGACAGGAGATGAAATACTTTATAAAGATTATGGGGTTCTTGACATTATTTCATAAGAACCTCTTGCGGATAATATGTTTGAGATACCTGTACAAATTGAGCATACTATCCCACCCTTATCCAAATTATGGCTTGCTGACTCTGTGAAGGAGTTTTCTTTCGATTCAGATGTTGAGCTGGAATCTGCTGCAAAACAAATCCACAAACATTGGCAAGATGCAGAGGACAGTTCTACAAAAAAGAGTAAAGGAAGAGGCAAGTCAAAGCTACCTTCTGCTTACAATATCCAAACCATATCCAAGTCTAAATAATGCTACATTCTCTGATCTGGAACATCATGGGTGTTTCAAATTCTCTCACTATTTGCAGACATAAGAAACTCATTCGGTTGCATAAACTCTCCTTCCTGTTTTTATTAGAACCAATGCAAAGTCATTCTAATCTAGATGCTTTTGCAAGGAAAACAAATTTCCCTTCTTATTACTCTAACTTTGATAATACTATCTGGATCCTATGTAAAGAGCCATGGGACTGCTCAATGCACTTGTACTCTCCTCGGTGATTATGAACGTTCAGTATAAGCCCACTGGTTTTGCCCTTTATTTTGGAGGAGTATATGCAAGCTACTTCAGACGTGAGCATCTCAATCTCTGGACAAACATTGAGGAACAAACAGCCTCTATCTCATCCCCTCAGATGTTTGTGGGCGATTTCAATATTGTTCTATCGTCTGAGGAAAGTGCAGGTGGATTACGTATTCATCTGGGGGCAGCTGCAGACTTCCAAAATGTGATTAATTCTTGTCAGCTCACTGATGCAGGCTTTTGGGGCAATCAATCCTCCCCTACAAAAATGTTGCAAAGGTTAGACCATCTCCTCTTATCACCAGAATGGGTGGCATCTGCCCCTATATCTCTGTTAGGCACCTTAATCACTCTGAATCAGATCATTGCCCGTTATTACTTGAAACACCTTCTTTGCAAATGAATTTTCCCTCCATAGTTCAATTTCATAAGTTCTGAACTCTGCATTCGGACTTCCTTACCTTTGTGGCCAACTCGTAGGAGCAACCAATATCCGTCATGAGCAGCCTGGATATTTTGGTGGCTAAACTGAAGCGGCTAAGGTTAGAGCTCAGAAAATGGAACAAAGAAGTATATAGTGTCTTTCAGAATATTAAGAATTTTGAGGATAAGATAACTCAACTAGAGATTGCTTTTGACACTTCTGGCTCTTCTTCTATTCGAACTGAGCTACACAAAATCAAGGCTGATTATAAGAAACCTTTACTTGCAAAAGAAATCTTGTGGAAGAAAAAATCAAGGATAAAATGGCTCCAGGAAGGGGATCAAAATATATCTTTCTTACACAAAACTGTGAAAGTATCCAGACACAAAGTCTATGCTCAGAAATTGAAATCTTCCTCTGGTGTTTTGAAGTAAGATAAAAAGGAGATCTCTGATATGTTGATGGACCAATTCACCCAACAACTCACAACAGAAAGTTTCCCTTCCGATTTTTCTATGCTAAATTTGATTTCTCAGCTAGTTACTTTAGATATGAATGATGCTTTGACCAGAAATTGATGAAATAAAGGCCATAGTTTTCTCTATGAGCATTGACAGTCCCCCGGGACCGGACAACTTTACTGGATCCTTTTTTTACTTCCTACTAGGACATAATACAATATGATGTCAAGAATGCAATACATGGCTTATGTGCTCGGAATGATTTGTTTGACTCTTATACAAGTACTCTAATCTGCCTTATTCCTATGGTTATTCCCCCTACATCATGCTCAGAGTTCAGGACAATTAACCTTTGCAACTTCACTGGGAAAATCATCTCCAAGTTGATATCTTCACGACTTAGTAAGATTATGCCACACATTATTTCATTGCAGCAAAGTGGCTTTGTTTCTGGAAGAACGATCTCAGATAATATTCTTTTAGCACAGGAAATGATTCATCTTCTGAATAAACCTATGAGGGGTCATAATGTTGCCTTAAAACTTGACATGGCCAAGGCTTTTGATAGGATTTTGTGGTAATATCTTACCAAAGTGCTGAGAGCTTTTGGTTTTTGTGAATAATTGGTAGACATGGTATGGAGGTTGATCTCCCACAATGGTTTTTCTATTCTCGATCATGAAGAAATTCACAGTTTCTTTATGTCTTCTAGAGGACTTAGACAAAGGGATCCTTTATCTCCTACTCTTTTCATCATTGGAGAAGAGGTTATTAGTAGGGGTCTAAATGCCTTAATGGAGGATAACAGGCATTATGCTTATGCCACACCAGCCAGATGCCCCATAATTTCTCACTTATGCTTATGCCACACCAGCCAGATGCCCCATAATTTCTCACTTAGCTTATGTTGATAATGTTCTTATATTCACAAGAAGCACCAAGGAAGCTTTAGATGGTATCAAGGATTTTCTACAAAGATGAATTTTGCTCTGGTCAGCAAATAGATATTTCCAAGAGCCGCTTCATTATATCCCAATCCGCAACTCAAGCCCGCAGGCAGCTTGTGCACTCTTGGATAGGTTATACCCATCAATCTCTTCCATTGAAATACCTGGGAGAGCCCCTATATATTGGCAGAAAATCTGCAAATTTAATTTCACAATTACTGGAAGTGTTGCAGCAAAAATTAAATGGCTGGAACCCGAGGTAAATTAAATGTGCTTAATAGCATTCCTGTTTACTTGCTGATGGTATTGCATCCTCCTATGTCTATACTTCAAAAAATAGAGCAAATCATGGCTGACTTCTTTTGGGGATGGCGTGATAATCACAAGAAACTCCATTGGAAATCCAGGTCCAAGATTTGTTTACCACAAGTCGAAGGGGGACTTGGTTGCAGACATCTACAGGATGTTACCGTCGCTTGTAGGATGAAGTTGTGGTGGAATTTGAGAGGTTATACCAGCTTGTGGTCTCTATATATGTTTGGGTAGTATTGCTCAGTCACAGACATATCTCTAGTCACTCCTAAGCCTACTGACTCACATACTTGGAGGCGGATTGTCTCTCTCAAATCTTTGATGCTACAAAACACAACTTGGTTTTTGGGCACAAGCAATTTAAATTTGTGGAAGGATGAGTGGGGAGCCCCTAACTATATATCAGACTTCTATTCTGAACATCTAGCTCGACTGAGGTTGAGAAACATGTGGAATAATGGCTCATGGTGCACCTATAGGCTATCTCAGTTCCTCCCTCCTCTTGTAGTCATTGAAATTACTGGCATCCCTATCTCTGAACAGGAAGACTTCATGGTTTGGAAACACACCTTCTCTGGATCTTTTTCTATTAAGACAAATGGTTACTCACATGCCATATGAACACAATACAGATTGACTTCAAATGAATGTGACATAGTCATATGCCTTTGAAAATCTCCATTCACATGTGGAAGATTTTCATCACATTGTCCCAGTAGATCATTTTCTTCAATGTAAGGGAATGATTATTATTGTGGCACGATGTTCTTGCTGTGTCTCTGTCGATCATTTGGAGACTTCAGACTATCTCCATTCTCAATGGGATTCAGCCTGTGCAGTTTGGTGCTCTTTTGATCAGATCGTGCATACGCCTTCACCCTCTAATGTCCACCTTGCTCAAAGGTTAGATTCTTAGCTTATCCCTAATGCAAACGTCACAATAAATCTTCTCATGAAATTTCTTCCACTCGTTATCTGTTCGGAAATTTGGATGCATCGATCAAAATTTGTTTTGATGGGGAAACATTGAACTCAGATTAAGTTATTCTTGAAGTTACGCTTACTCTGCAAGATATTGTGCTTTCAGTCAAGCTATATATGCCTGTAAAGCCACAGGATATCCAGATCACACAGAATTTATATTTGAAGCTACTGCCCCACATGCCCTCTGTCAACCCGCAACCGCATATGTAGATGGCTCCCCCTGATGCACCTTCTATCAAACTTAATACGGATGGTAGCTTTATGCCAGGTTCTTCTGGAATTGGTGGGTTATTTCGTGCTGCTGATGGGAAAATGTGGTTAGCCTTCTATGGTCATACGAAAGCCACTTCTTGCATAGAGGCAGAAGCTCAGGCTCTAGTCATTGGATTAATCGTCGCAAGGGAGGATGGTTTCCTCCAGCTAACTTGTGAAACTGACTCTCAAATACTTCTTCCTACTGTTTTGCAGGATGCTCTGGTTCAGTGGCTGATAAGACGACACTTAAAAGAATTTAAAGTTATATGACAACAGCTCACTTCTTTATCTATCACTAATTGATAGGGAGGTAAATCAAGTGGCTGATCACCATGCTAAAGTGGGTGCAGGTAGCTCCATCCCACTACAACTCATCCATGAAGCCACTTCTGAAGTGGACGTACTAATCCAAGTAGATCGATCTTGTGTTTACAGCGGGCATCATGGCAAATAGAAGTAGCAAAAGTCTATATTTTTTCACTTTTATATTACTTTATCCATTAATTTTTGTAGGAGGAGAAATAAAGTGTCACATGCTTTCCTCCCCTAAGATTTTCTCTGTCATGGGTTTACCGAAGAGAGATTTTAAGGAGGTTGACGTATTTTATCTTAAATGTTTTTGTTGGCAAGGCCAAGAGTTGACATGCAGGTGCGCTGCACCAATTTTTGTTTTTTCAATAAAATTCCAAAATTTTGATTAAAAAAAGTTTTGCTCGAAACCCTTTCAGCTTATGGTCCTACACTTGGACCTTCATCTTCCCCGACATCTTAACAGAATGGGGAGAAGGCATACTTTTGATAGGTATCCCAAGCAAGTCAACCATCATCAATTGCTACTCACCTTAATGAAATCTAGATTGACTCATTTAAGCTGGAGTTTAGTTTGAGCAGAGAGACTTTGCAAACAGATGATATACATGAACAGTTAGTAGTGCATAGGAATGTTGGTTATGTGGTTATGAACTTTGCTATGAATCCGGTTATGAACTCTATTGTTGTTATGAACTTTGCTATTGGTATAAATAAACTCTGCTATTGGAAATGTTACTCATGCTAAAGTTGATACAGTTGATACGCTGCAATTTCATCCTGATGAGAATGTAGACTCCTGGGTTAGCAGACGCATATTATGTGTACCTTCACCAATTATGGACATTGCCACAATTAAAAGTAAACTCTAGATTGCAAGTTATAGGGCTATAACTGCCACCAGAATTGAGGGTGGAGTGATTCTTCTCATAGCTTCGGATACAGCATAGCATATACAACTTCTATAGGATAATGAAACACTAGCAAAGTTTTGCTTTCATAACATCAGGCCATGGCATTTACTTTAAGGGAAACCTGCGAGATGCACCCGAGTAACCGTCAAGGGTATACCGCTTCAGTACTTTCAGAACATTTGGGAGTTCTGGTACAGATTTAACCCAACACCAGTAGCAAAAAGGAAATGAAATTTGGCTTGATACAATTATATACTAACTCAACCGAGTGGATCAACAAGAGAATCAAAATCAACACAAAAGGCAGTTACTGCACTACCAACATTACGGAAGAACAACCAGATATAGCATCAGCCTGGGGACACTGGGATTCCTGGACAGTTCTAGAAGCCACGAAGAAATCTAATGAACCACAAGCAAACAGGCCTGCAAGACAGCTACAAAAATATCAGAAGGTTGGACAACTGCAAGCTAAGGTCAGAAACCAAGTAAAAGGTATAGAAGAGGGCAAATTTCAGGAGGTTGAGAGTTCGGGTGGCTGAAAGTCCCAGCTTTCCTAAGATCCCACAGATCATCTCTGATGATGTGGAGGTACGGTACACTACAGATTTAACAAACTCCATAGCCATAACTTGCAGGCAACAAGCTGTTGCAGAACAGCAGGTGGCTGAGGAAGATCAAACGCCTCAGCCATACTATCTTTCTATAAAGGCACCACTGCGACCATCAGCTGGAGAACATAAGGTACCATCAATCGTTGATTCTAGTAGGCTACGAGAAGATCATCATCAGTAGACTTCTCCTAAAACTACCACAGACACTTCAGGCATGCAGTTATTTGGTTCTGTGTTACTAGCAGCAGCATCACCAGCAGTTCCAGAATCAGCAACAGTACCAGCAGTACAACAATCTGCGGTAGATTCATCAACTTTGTAAATGTCTAGTTCCATGTTACTAGCAACGACAATACAAATAGTACTAGCATCAACAGCTACAGACCATCAAGAAACTATTACCCTCCACCCCCTACAAACAAGCTCTGATCCATCAAGTTAAGATGCTAGTTGGAGAATCCAGTAGTTGGGCAGACAGGGAAGGGGCCCCTTCAGATGATAGGGACTGTCATTCCTGTCATAGTTCCAGAACCACATGGAAGGGAAGTTAGACCCTTTGGCCACCCCTACTCGATGTAGAGGATGATGAAAGGACCATCTGGGTTCAATAAATCGATTGTTTAGTGTTATCGCTGTCATGCCCTCAGACATTTTCAATGGAAATGTCCCAAATCTAATCGTGAATCTCGTGCAAACTATGCAAATGTGTCTGAGGAAATTCTGTTGATGGCCCTTGTTGCTAAACAAGGATCCATTGGAACATGTGTGGTTTCTTGATTTTGGATGCAGTCACCACATGTGTGGCACAAAGGGCTTGTTCACAGATCTCACTGCCAATTTTCATGAGAAAGTTAAGCTTAGAAATAGCTCTAGACTTCAATTAAAGGCAAAAGAAATGCCAAAATGGAAGTAGAAGGACTTGTCCAGATTACTATCGGTGTGTTCTATTAACCTGCACTAACAAATAATTTGCTGAGAATTGGACAGCTGCATGAAAAAAGAATAGCAATTTTGTTTCGTCATGGTAAGTGCAAAATCTAACATGATGAAAATGGACTGATAATGGAGACTCAATGACTCAAAATCATATGTTTGCTCACTGCATGACATGTTCAACAACCAGCTGAGGATGTTCACTCACAGATAAGAGATCTTGCTACTCTATCACATATGTGTTATGGACACTTAGCTAGAAGGGAATCAAGGTTCTAAAGAATCATAACATGGTGGAAGGATTTCCACACCTTCAAGGATCCAAAATAGTATATGAAGGCTGCCTAAGCAACATCAAGATCCCTTCCCTCAAGAACGTGTTAACAAATCCTCTAGCTAACAGGAAATTATTCATGCTGAAATTTGTGGTCCTATCTCACCTATATCTAATGGTAATAAATGTTATTTGCTCACCTTCATTGATGATATGAGCAGGAAGACTTGGGTGGATTTTCTGAACGAAAAAGCAGAAGCACTTGTCATGTTTATGATATTCAAGAGCAAGGTGAAGAAAGAAGTTGCGTCCTGCATCCGTACCCTGAGAATTAATCGAGGAGGGGCGTTTACATCAACCACCTTTAATTAGTTTTGCATAGAACATGGCATACAAAGACATCTCATTGTAGCCTACACTCGCCAGCAAAATGGAGTGGCCGAAAGAAAGAATCGAACAATCATGGATATGGTGAGAAGTCTGCTGGTCACTAAGCATGTTACACAGTCATTTTGACCAGAAGCTGTGAACGTTCTTAAGCGGTGTCCCATAGTGATGTCAAAGGCAGGACTCCTGAAAAAGCTTGGAGTGGAAACAAGCCTTCTGTTTCTCACTTCCGTGTGTTTGGATGTGCTTCTCATGTACACATTGCTGATCAGAAAAGGACTAAACTTGATGAGAGAGTGTTAAATGTATGGAGTGAGGAATATCTAAGGCAAATAGACTTTTTTATCCTTCTACTAAAAAGATTCTTTTAAGTAGGGATGTGATATTGGAAAAAGATCAATACTAGTAATGGAACTAGAGATGACAAAAGGGTGGGGCAGGGCGGGTCCCGATTGATCCAACGGGACGAAGCAAAATTTCCATCCCTGAATGGAACACAATGTGTGATACTCACATTTCTAATGAGCTGGAGTGGGAATGTGAAGAAACTCATGGGGTTGCTAATTTGAACATGTTGGCTCTAATGAAGTTGAACATGTTGCTTATGAGGATATCTCATATAACAGTGAAACTCTGAGACGAACTCACAAACCCACAGTCTAGATGGAAAATTATGAATCTGGTAAAGGATTATCAGATGAATAACATATTTATATGGCCTTAGTCAGTGATACTGATCCTACCTTATTCAACACAGCAGTTCAGTCTAAGAAGAGGAGGCAAGTAATGAACTAGGAGATGCAAGCACTTGCAAAGAATGAAACATTAAAGCTGGCAAAATTACCTGAAGGCTGCAAGGCAATAGGTGTGAAGTGGGTATATAAAACAAAACGAAATGAGCAATGAGACATTGACAAACATAAGGCACGACTAGTAGCTAAGGACTACTGTCAAGAACATGGCATTGACTACTCAGAGATATTTCCATTAGTGGCTCAAATGGATACTATTAAATTGATCATCTTACTTGTTGTGAAGCATTCGTGGATCGTATTTCAGCTCGACGTACTATCCTACATGGAACCTTGAGTAAAGAAATCTATGTATAGCAACCACCAGGTTATGACCTAAAGGGGGAAGAAATTGAAGTTTTGCATCTAAAAAAGTCTCTATACGAACTTAAGCAAGCTCCCAGATCATGGTATAGCAGAATTGATGGATATTTTAGCAAGGAAGGATTTGTAAAATGCTGCTATGGGCCTACATTATTCACTAAAACCAGCACTAGAGGCAAGATATTGATCGTATCAATGTACATGACCTTATCTACACTGAAGAAGATGAAAGAATGCTTAAGCAATTCAAGGAGTCTATGAAAGGAAAATTTGATATGTGAGATCTCGGAAGAATGCATTTTTCCTTGGAATTGAGGTAACACAATGTTCAGATGACACTTTCATTCATCAGCAAAAGTGTGCACATGAACTTTTGAAAAAATTTCATATGATGGATCGCAATCCAATACACAATCCCATTGGTTCTAGTCATAAGCTTACAAATGACGTTGAGAGAACTTCAATTGATATTACAACATATAAGCGACTTGTTTGAAGTCTTATGTTTCTTACAACCTCTCGTCCTGATCACATTCTTTGTGTTAAACTAAATTGCAGGAGTATGTTGCGTCTTTTTAAGGCTACTTATAGCCCGAACCATTCCATCGTTCAATAAGAAAACATCTTCAGTTCATTACTTTGTTCATACAGATTCTATTTTTAGCTACTGACCTGTTATCATCCTGATCAAAAATAGTAATCAATAACGGACTAAGGTCTCATTAAAGGCACTTAAAAGGTATGCAGGTGGTGGAAAGAATCTTTTGATGAGGAAAGAAACAGAGGTTAAGAAAAATATGTACGACTGCTCAATTTTATGATCTCAAATATTAAGATTGAAAATATGGAGCAAGATATTTATACCCACAGGATCGAACGTACATTTCAAAACTTTATATTCCTTCTTCAAATGTTGTCTTCTTGTTGAATTTGTATTTAAGCCAACATTGTTAGATAAGGAAGTTGAGATTATGTAAATAAGGTAAGGATTTGGTCAAATCCCACAATCTCGGGATTTAGTAACAGAAAGATTGAGGGGGGTTGCTCTATATAAGACCGTGTAATGTATGAACAAAGAATAAGGAAGAAAAAGGGATCAACAAGATCCAACCGTGGAGTAGGGAATTCTCCCGAACCACGTAAAATCTGTGTTTCTTTTACAAATCATCAACATATCAATCCCTTTCAGCCTCCACCCATAACCACGATGAGAGCTTGATCATTTCTACCACATCAGTGATTCCTTCACTATCAAATCTCACTCCACTACGTTCTTTCCATATTTGCCACAGCTTAACTTGCCATATAACCTTAAGTGGCATCTTCGAAATTGTGAAGATTCAAACCTGATACTGTATTCAATCACATGGAATCGTTCTTCCGGGACACACTATGGGAGATTGGCAGCGAGCATGCGGCTATCTTTAATGTTATATGGTAATAAATTGAAGTACATAACTTTAATCCAGTAGAATAATTAATCACAAGTCCGGTTAGGATCAGCCTTAACTCTAAGCTGATCTGGTTGTACATATTTGTAGACTATTTTCTTTTTATATTGAAATGGCAAGTAATTACCAAAAAAAGTTAGTATATGAGCATCAAACGAGAAAATGTGGATAATGCCTTAGAAGTGGTACAATCAACCTTATGGTTTTGGTTCAAATCGAAAGAGACATGGCAAAATTTTCCTCGATATGTAATTTAAAGAATAAATAGGCAGGTAGATCCAACAAAAATTATACATTTATAAATATTATACTTTACTAATAAAATTTTATTTATAAAAAAAATCAAAAGAGAGTCAAATGTACATGTATACACTTTTACTTCCTAACATACTTAGTATGCACATCAAGATGGTTGCATCCTCATATTTCATCATTTTTAGTATTTTTTAAATTACTTTTGGATCCGGAATGAATCAGGGGGAGAGTGCAAAATGGGGCGGAGTAGTTATGGAACAACTTCATCCCATGCCGCCTTGCCCCATTGCCAACACTATCAAGATCTCTCTATTCTTGGTGTCGCTCAAATGGTAAGGAGTGTGGTACCTCCCATCTTTGAGTAGATTGGGGTATCTACTAAAAAGACTCATGGAGGTGTTTGGACTAAATTAATGAGTTCCAAGAGAAGTCGAAAAATAGTATAGGTCAACGATAACCACCTATTTACTCTCACATCTCTTTCATTCTTTCTTCTTCTTCTTCTTTTATGAGTGTATGTTGAGGTGTGGGTGTGAGTGTCGTTGCGGTCCTGAGCGTTGGCATATGTGCACGTGTCGGTATATATGCATATGAGTTTGATTGGTCGTATGTGGGCGAGGGGGTGGTTGCGGGTGTGGGCGAGTATTCAGTGTAAGACAGGGGAGTGGGAGGGGTCGAAGGGGACACGAACGGGACATGGCCTTGCTTAATAAGTGTATATTTGGGAATGACAACAAAACCTTACCTAATTAGGGTATACCTATACTTAAGGGATCCCAAAGACAATAACAAGTCTAAACATTTCATTGGTATTATGTATGAAAATATTAGGTATGTTTAGCATTACCCACCGAAAACTACACTCAGATAAATTATTTTTGAATATAAAATAGCCTAAATTGATCTTTGAAGTTTATATTTGATGATAATTATGATGATGTTTGTTTTCATCAACATATCGGCTGTATTTAGTAAATCTGACTGATAAGGTGATTGATGACTGATAAGGTGACTGATGACTGATAAGGTGACTGATGAGGTGACTGATAAGGTAACTGATGAGGTGACTGATAAGGTGACTGATTTGATTAGACCTGTTTCGTAAATTTACCTGATAAGGTGACTGATTTTCGTAAAAGGACATTATTTTATATTGTTATTGTAATTTTTAATAATATTCTATATCATAATTGTTATTAAATAAAAAATATTTTTAGTTTTAATAATTCTAATTTATTATTTAAATAAATAGTTATTATTTTAAATATTAACAATAAAGTTTAGAACAATTAATATAGTATAATAGAGACATGTAGATATATAAAGTCAATGGCAAAGTTGGAATGAAAGACTTATAATTCAACTTATTTTGTAATCAGACTGGAAAAATGACTTTTCAAATCAGTCACCTTATAAGTCATAAGGTGAACGTTCACGTAACAAACTTATTTTGTCAAATTAAGACAGAATTGACTGATAAGGTGACTTATAAGGTGACGCACAGCCTTAACTGACAAGGTTTGAATGTCCTCCCAGCGGTAGATTTTGCAGTACAATGAATGATTTTGGACAAGGTTTTGCAATATAATATACTCAATTTGGGCTGACAACATTCCGGTAAGAAATATACACTTGGTGCTGATCAAGATTCAGAGTTTTTGGTGGAACCGGTTAACCAGGCAATTGCAAGGGGCATATATAGTCTCTGTGCTTTTATGGCCCATCAAAAAGCTTCAATCAAGGTTCCATGTTATCACAGAAATAATAGGATTCTGCTTGAGATCTCTACGTCATTTCGTGGGCATTTCATTAGAAAGATTCTCGATTGGGAAAATTATTGAGCCACAAATTGCAGATGCAAATATGGAATCGATGAACAGGTTTGAAGAAAAGGAGATGGAAGAAATGGGCGGTGAAAACTGAAGAATCGCGAGCACATTTGTAAATATCGTTTTCGTACTTATTCTTTTATTTGTAAAGGGCCCAATGGGCATGGACATGTTGCATACAGAAAATAGCTCAAAAACATTAAGGGTTAGCATTTGGGATTCAGGATCCAGATTTGCTGAATTCCGATCCCGATTCTGTCCCGAAGTTCGAAGTCCCGAATAAGTTCATCGGGATGGCCCGAGGCCCGAATAAAAAAATTAATATTTATTTCTTTTTTGCACAACTTGAAAACAAAATCTAAGTCTTGATTCAACTTAATCACAAAAAATCATTTTCCAGAATTTCAAATAATAAATAAATACATAAATTAAAATAAGTTCTCTATATTTAAATAACTAATTCCGTGAAAATGCAAGATGAAAGATAACATAATCAAACTTCTCTCCTAACACTTACCAGTAGCAACGCGTGTAACAGGCAAAGTTCATGTTCAACAAATAAATTCAATTTAAGGAGTAAACCATAAATTCCAGAAATCTTCATATGCTCAGTTCTTGCGTGCTCAGTCCGTACTCAACTTTTTGTAACACCATCCGTTTTCGAAATTGGTCGCACAATTGGAAAGCTTATACATTGAATTGCATATGTTCAAGTTTTGGTGATA